>JAQFYC010001864.1:0-29935 GCA_034694165.1 Tomocerus mixtus | reverse complement strand
CGTTAATCTTCGATTCTATTTGAATGCAAAATACATTTGTCAAAGCGTTAAAGAACATAACAACAATAATGGTAAAATATGCAAATGCAATAAAAATAATTTTGCCATGTAGCTCGCTTGCAGATATTAATTAGATCTGGTTCATCATTAATTTTTATTTAAACTTGAATTATGCTACAACTGAATATTACTTAAAGCATAGTTGTCGTTTATCACTAATTGGCAGCGGCCCAATTAATTATAATAAATACGGAAAAACGAAATGGCGAAATAAAAGGTGGCGCAACTCGATTTCATCACAAATACTACACGTAAATACGAGGATAAGAAAATGATATTAATGAAATGACAAGTAGTATGTGGAGCTGATATATTTCTGGAGCTTATTTCCGTCCTGCCAACTTTTTACGTTAAGAGGTATAAGATTTATGCGAATGTGTGAGATATATTTTCTTTTTTAATGAGCAGTTATCGGTAAGATAATTGGCAGTGCATTGCATGCAATGCAAGATGGTATTTAATATTAAGTAATCCTACGACCTTTTACAAATATGACGTTGATGTTGATAAACTTTCATTCGTATTAATTTATAATTAGACGAATCTGAAGAAATAATTCTCTAGAAGTCATTAAAGATTCGCATAGCTAATTTTGTCCATTAGGATAATTAGCCATGATGTTTTAGCAAAACAATAAATGCGAAATTCGCATTTGTATTCGCATACGCATACGCATACACATATACAGATATGTAGATGCTAATTGTATAAAAAAGTAAAATACAATTAAATGGACGGCACTTATTTTTCCTTTTACTTATTATTTATTTGTAGGTATTTTTTAAGTGTGTAATTATCACACAGACAGACAGATTACATAACAGTTTATAAAGAAGTTTGCAGACCACCCTTGTTTAATTGGCACTTAAGCTCACGCAATGTGCCGGTGAACAGGAGTTAATATGCTAGCCACCTCAGCTTAAACCATTTAGAGACGAGTTACATATTAGCAATCGTTTTTATGTATTCCAAGATGATACTGACTGACTGTGGTTGGTTTGGCATTTATTTGGTTTTGGTTTCGCTATATTTTATTATGTAAGCGGATCTACTGTGAGACTTAAAACGCAAAATTATATTCCATTGTTTGCAGTTCAGTTCACGTAATTGTAATTTATACGACTCGAAAATCTGAAGACAATCATCGCTTGTTCTTATGAATGTATGATATCATATCTGTTGGCCTGGCTGGAGTGGAGTCATGTAACTTGTCTTAACTTCTAATGACTATGTATAGGGGAATTACAGGAAAATGGTGGCACAATTATATATAAGAGGAGCAAAAAATAAAAGGAAATAGAAAGGACGTGTTTTAAACGCAATAGAATTATAGAAACGCTATCAACTACTATCATCTCATCAGAACTCTCAGTACTATGTATACAATACTCACTATATGTAGACCTAAACAATTACCCTACCCACTACCTACAAATAAATATTATAAAAAACTCCTTCTGATTGTGAGCTCATACAATTCTAATTCAGCTCATCTCTCTATGTTATAGTATTATGTTATATATGTGTGTCTGTCGTTCTTTGCAAATAAAAAAGCTCGGGAATCCAAAAGGAAGGAAAGAGCTACTTTCTGCTCTGCCTATTTCTCTACTTATTTATTATGAAGTAACATACATAGTAAGTAAAGTATTCCCTGGGCGAAACTACTTTACTTAACTTTACCTGCTTTGCTGCATTTATCATTCTTATTCATTTGGAACACAAACAAACAATACATAATAATGCATATTCCGTGCCGCGATATGATGTGATGTGATATATGTATTTAAGTAGGTAAGAAATGCAATAATGTATTGCATTTGGCGAAATATAATTCCCTCTACTGCAATGTAATAATATTATGTCAAAGAACTGAGGAGCTCTCCTGCCGTGGGAATACCTGAGACTTGTACAATAATTATTGATGATGGACTCGATATAAAAACATTGCTAACTCTTATTTATATATAACAATGTAATAGTAGTGCAGGCGAGGGAGGCAGGCAGTGTGATAATTAACTCCGTGATCTACTCTACTCGCTGCCTACTGGCATTAATGACTTTTTATTACGTTATATAAGCGTAAACCTATATCAGATTTTCCTGCGTGCACTCAATAATGTTTACCTAGAATGTTTTTGCAATCCTTAGTTTAGTTAGCTACACGAGTACATAATTTAATACCCATCTTACTCAATGGAAAATTAACGCTTAGCTGCCACTGCCATGTCACTGCACTGTACTCTGTACTGTCTGTACTACACTTGCTTGGAAACTATTAAATCCTCTGCCGCAATTCATTCTTTCATTCACAAACTAGCAAACTACTCTCTCAAAAGATAGAACTCATTTTTTATCCGTACGTACATCATATTTTACATGCTAGATACACTATGCTAGTATTTTCGAACTTAATTACACGCTACATACAGATATTTTATACTTACGCTGTGTATTCTCTGTTTACTTATACGCGTATTGTATCATACTTATTTATATTTTATTACCTTATGCTGTAATCATTTCATGTAGATATTAACTACTATATTCAATACGTAAAACAAATAATTGTACTTGTACTTATACTTGCGCCTTTTTCTTTGATGAGAAATGAAAAATATTCATTACTAAACTTCATTTCAACAACATTTGATTTAATGCCGTACTAATTTACTTTATTATTGCATAGTTACCTTAGATGGTAAGCTTTTATGTTGCTGACAAATTAAAATCCTTACTATCTTGGCAATTACCACTGTTTTACAACATTTAATACATAAATGTGCATGTACTAATATCTAACGTTCCTTCAACTTCAAGTCATTTACAAATATCAACCTCTAAAAATTGAAAGCAATGGTTATGTAAACAATATTATTAAAATCCAGTTACAGTATCCCTCAAGCCAAAACTCGATACAATAAATTTTTCCATATTCACAAATATATTGCGATGTAAATTCTTTTATGTAAGGAGATAAGTACCTAATCTGTCAGCAGTGTGGTAGGTATCGTTTTAATTAATTTTCTTTGCCAATTATTTTATGTATCTGTAAAATTTGAAGAAATTAAACAGTGAATTAGCTGCTTTTACATTATTACAGTACATATGTGGAATACGTACTAGGTACTATACGCATTTATGAGTTACGGTCATTAAAAATAACCATAAGTTGTTGGTATAGTTCATATTGTATCGTAAATGAATACTTCAGGAAAAAGAATGAAACTGATACTATCCTTTTTATGGGAAGGTAATTACGACTATTGAGTGTGTGTGTACTAAACATAAAAATACGTCAACGCAATAATTCTGCAGTGTAGCTCTGCGGCTAAGTCTTAATCCACATTACTCTTTTTTTAAATCTAATAGTTTGGGTTGGTATAATCTATTTGTCATCATTTGGCGACCTTACGATGGTGTGGTCTGGTTCTGGTAGCTATTTAACAGCCACAGTAGTACTACATAAGTAGTCAGGAACCAAATAAAGAGTCTTAAACAACGTAGACCGTAGTTAAACAATACAGAAGTAATAAAAATTCTACTTGAGTACAATTGACGCTTTTAACTGAAATACAAGCCTACAATAGGAATAGTATTATGAATGTAATGTACTGAAATAGCACCGAACCGGTTGACTATTTACTACTCACTACACATTATCCATGCACACAATAAAAATAAAAGTACTACAACTTTTATGCAGTTCTGTTCCAATTCACAACGCAACGTCATGATTATCATGGGATCAGAGCAGACCACAAATAGTAAATTCACGTAGTAGATATAAGTTCCTATATTGGTACATTCATTACTTTATGTATAGAATTGCTTCGTATATGTAATAGTACTAAACAAATCTTATCGTGAATCTACCACCAAAAAATAATACTAGGGTATATCCACATTTTTGTACTTTATGAATATTCATGGTTCAATCTAAAAAAGTATAAGTACAATGTACAATACAAATCTTATGTATAAATATGTATGGCTTTATCCCTTTCCTAGACATAGAAATATAATCTGTGTGTAACCCGGTGCATTGACAATGAAATTGAGAAAATATGAGTCAGTCAATAGAAAAATGCAAGGAGAATATTTAGTATATTGTACGTACATCATAGAACAAAGGTAAGTAACTTGAGAACTTGAGAGTAGCTGTTGTGTCGTAATCGCAGTAGTCGGGCAACTGGGTGACTGAACAACTCTGGATATTTATCTCGGTTCATAATCATAATATCCCTAAATCCGAGTCCCATTGATATCAGGGTCATTCCCATAGCCACTTCCTCCTTTTACATGCTCTACTGCCATTAATGAAGACATCGTAGAAACTAGAAAGCAACCAAAACTGAATTCCTTCCCTATACTAACATTTTCCTTTCTATTATGAAACAATTCAGTTGATTTTAACTAACCTAAAAAACTGCTTCCACATTCAAATCAAACTATAGCATTCTAAATTAAGTACCACAATTTAGAATTCAAATTTATAACTGTTCAGCCATTTAAATTGTGCACTACTTTTTATTTAACAATAGCCAAACAAAAAAATTTGGTGCCAATGCAATCTTGAAGAATTACTTTGTTTTGTTAGCACCATTTTCATTCATAAGTACAAAAACTATAACAAGTCAAACACGGTTGAACTTTCATGATAATGGGCAGCGTATTTCCTTTTGATAATGCAGATTAGCTTGACAGATTCACTGGGTATATGTCAATGCATGTAAGGGTAACTTACTATAAGAGGGTCTATTATAGTTTTCCTGCAATATCCATTAGTAATGAACTTTGCCGTTAAACAACGATTTGAAATGCAAGTGGCAATAGTAATAGTAAATGACTTTCCTTTCGCCGTATCCTTAAGGCTATGACACACGTGTGTTTGTAAATATAATGCTAACAAAAGAGTAGAGCTGAATAAAACCAAATTAAAGAGTCGTGTTGTCGTGTAGACTATTTATTTACACAATTCAGCTACTGCATACTGTGGCTTTGGCTATTGTAATAGTTAATTTATCTTACGACGAACTTAAGATAAGGATACAATACAAAAATTCATGCTTTCTCCAAAATAACAAAAGTACTTCTACAGGGCATATGAATTACTTTTGTTGATTTACACAAAAACTCAGTTGGTACTTGCTATATATCGGTCTCAACGATTAAATTCTATTCTTAAAAAAGTGACCTTAGGATCCAAAAGCACATAAAAAGTACAGTTACCTCTTACTTTTAGATATTTCAACTTCCCTACTAGGTTTGGTAGAATTATTAATCACCACTTTTTTCATCACAGTGCTCGTAAACAAAAAATTGCTCTATGAATAAAAGGTCTTAAAATGGCTTTAAAAAATCCTTTCAATGGCTACAATTAATTGTGAGTAAATAAAAGAAATCAATATTGCTTTACCTTTGCTTAAGAGACTATAACACTACATACTATTATACAGTACTAATTAATAGAGTCAATGAAAAGAATGAAGGCGATTACTGAATCTTCGAATTAATTTGAGCAACCTAAGTACAAAGTAGTAAATGTTGTGAATTGATTTACTGTAAAAAATTGTATTAGAGTTGTGTCTACATTATAGCAATGTGTAAGTAATATCAGTAAGCAAAAAAGCATACAATCTACTGAAAATCAAAGACACGAAAGAAAGTGCAAACGAATAGCAAAAGGAAATTGCAAGATTATGGCAGATATGTAGAGAGTACGTGAACAAATAAACCTAATAAGGCATTTGAGCAAGCAAAATTGTACTGTAAGTAAGCCAAGAAGCAATGCTTATTGCTTACCGACAATTCAATGTTCAATGTAATGGCAAAGTCAGGTGTGTAGATATCATCCTATTTCAATCTTATGTATTTAAGGAACGGAAAACATAACAAACTAAAGGAATATTGAAGGAAAGCTTGCATTTTGCCGTACACATAGTTAATGGCAGGTGGCAATAAGTAATCTGTTGTTCAATTCTTTTCTATGACGTCCATTGCATGGAGGAGAGCAAAATAGGATATGGAAATGTTGTATGGCTTGAAAGCTAATTCGACTCTTAACTATATACTACTACCAAGTAACATATTTATACAGGATATTGGATCATTATAGTACACTGCTACAACTACAAGTATTTACGAATCCGTATGTCAGACGCCAGGTCAGGTACTTTTAAGCGCACAAATACCTCAATGTTTCTGCAAGGTAAATAAGTGCAAGTAATAAAATAAGGTAAAGGTGAACTAGTCCAGTTCCATTTCCAGCCAAAATCACTATTTGACATTTGGTCCCTAGGTATTGACACTAGAAATGAGTTATTGCAAGATTAATATTAATATGCAAGCAAGCTCCATAAAAGCTATGGCATAATGACAGGTACATGGTGGCACAATATGAAGCTTAACATGTGTACTGGAATTGACTCGTTGCACTTGAACAAATCTAACTTTAGAATTGTACATAAAGTAACCGGAAATTTTTGGAAGCAGAACAACCAAAACCGCTTCTTGCGTCAACCTCAGCTATCAACTTTAATAAAATATTTATATAATTGTTATGTCAAACTATTAAGAGTTGCTATACTAATTTTATGTCCGTTCATCAACATACTTATCATAAATACCTACATTGTTCATAATAATTTTATACGATATTTATTGTGCTGCTTTCTGGTGCTTGAGGACTTAATTACTAACGAATGCAAAAAGTACTAAAACCTACCAAACCTGAAATAATTTTGATATGGACAAGAAGGTAACTGAATATATAGTAAATATTGAAATACATTAAGACAATTAAGTCAGTGGGCGGAATGAAAGTTTAAAATAATTTATTGAATACCTACTTAAAATAGCAAGGGTGAATATAGCAAGTAAGTAGATTCTATACTAGTCGATATAATATAAAATAAAACTGAAATGATTCTCATACCCATTCTTGCCTACAACAATTACTTATTTACTTAAGTTCACTCACTTAGAGAAGATCCTTATTTGTTCTAAAAGTCAGATTATTTTTCACCAGAGCATTAATAATATGGTCTGCAGGTTCACTCTGCAGAAGTTGGTCCACTTTTACTTGCAGTCAAGCCAAGCCAAACCCAGCCACAGTAGTGCCTATTTGCATAACTATGTGTGTAGTTAGTTGTCAATCTCACAGTGAGTTCTACTGAATCTAAGCAAACCACGTAGGCCTTGATATGTCATTGGGCTTTATTTAAGTAGGCAGGGTGTAATTTATCTGGTAAAGTGTGTTTTTCGGCTAAAACTCACGCCAACGCAGCGGAAAATGAAATGTTAATACGTATTAGAACATACATACATAAAAATTGTCTCTGGTCTATTGCTATACAGATACTTATACTTTTGCATTGCTTTACTTAAGTACTAAACAATATAAGACTACCAGTTATAGGTACATATACGATTGTTTATTTTAATATTTTACTAGAGCGAAAATAAAAGATGTAGATACGCATATCCCCACATAACATCTTTTAAACTAAAGATATTAAGTAAATCTGAAGATGAAATTGTATTTGAGGAACGTAGTAAATAAATAGAGAAACGTAGGTCTCGAGTCTCGACGGAAAATCATGAATGAGAGAATTCTCAGCAAGTTCACAAATGACAGAAACAGAATAGAGACAAATAGAGAACCCAAAGAACTTTTAACGGAATGATAATATATCTCATTGTTTGCTAAGAGTCATTGTTCTGTGAAAAGTTGAGAGTCAGACCCCAGACCAGGCTGTGTTGCTAGCCAGAGAGCCACAGATTCGACTTGACGTTGTGTTGGTAAAATACTATTTTTCTTAGTACTATTGTTGTGCATATTGTTGCATTGTGTATAGACTCTGCTGCTTGTTTAGGCAGAGCGCAAATGTAAAGAAATAACGCGCATTCAGAGCAAAAAGTCAGCAGATAGTGGATAGTCAGTCAGGCCAGCATGTGTACACACAAACTGAAATATTTATAAAGAAAATGCATATACATAGTAAATAGTTGTTTCCACAAGAAAGATAATATTATGTCAGTTTAAAATATTCGTAGTGGTCCCTAAAAGTACATACATTCGTGGAGATAGGCACGTACAGAGGACAGGTAGCAAAAGCAGTAAGCAGACGAGTCAAAACATTAAAAGCCAAATCGAGTCTTGTATGGATATTATAATAAGCTGAGCCAAAAGGAAGCCAGGGAGACCAGATGCACACCAACACACCTACTTAAATACATACGTTGTAGGTAATAAATATATTTTAAGTAATTGCAGTCGATTCCTGAGAAAGGAACTTCTAGCAGCTTAGCCCAACTCTGGACATAAGTAAGTAATATAGATATGCTCATGGACATGGACCGTGTGCATGACATAACACAACAGAAGAAGGCGGATGGCTGGTTCTAGCAGTGCAATAATACAAGTTTCATTTCATTTCAACACCACACTACTTTCCTAAACACAAACCCCACAGGTATACTCTATTTAAGTAATAAGTAGTACAGCTAGGTATCCAGACTTTGTCCAAGAGAGCCTTTTGTGTTAAAAATCCGAGTGACGGATAAAAGTCCCTTGCGGAATAAAATTCTGGATTCGTTTAAGCTCTATATTTAATACTTGGGAAGGTACCCTGCCCGTAATATAATAGTAGACTGTGTAGGGTATGTAGTATGTAGTGCTGGTATTACTTATGTTGCTGGCTAATGATGCCTGGCCTGGCCTGGCTGGTTTGGTGGGCTAGTTGACTTAAGTAAAGCTGACAATGAGAGTGAATGACTGAAGTGAAACCCCTTCAGTTGTTAGTATTCCGAAGCTTACTTCCTGTCACGACCCATTCCGTCTCAAGAAAATACTCACTACTAGTCCACATCACGAATCCAAATCCAACAAACAAAAACCCACTGTAATGACAATGCAACACACACAATGGATGGATACATACAATTCTTTATCCTATGACTAAAGGCCTATATTCCTATTACGTACTTTGCTTTGTAAAATGTAAACTGAATCCGTAAGTGTGCACTTCCACTGCACTGCACTGTCTCTAATCTCCGTCAGTCAGTCTCAAAATCTCTGTCTCCAATACTCCAATAATGAAGAAACCCTCTGCAATGTATTCACAATCAAAATATCAGTCCTCTCTTTCATTCTTCTCACTGTCCATAGTCCATTCATTTGTATTTTGCTATACAATGCAATACAGTAAAAGCGGTAAGCCATATAAAAAGACCTAAGCTAGAAAATATGAAGATTACTGTACAGTACCTACTTTTTCTATAGGTTAGCAAATAGTTGATAGCTAAGCATAAGTAGGTTCCCAGGTTTAAAATTAAATAGCTCCCCAAAATCCAATAAGGATTACAATTACAATGCAAAGCATAACTGAAGTGAGTAAATAAATAAATATGAAATTCGTGCACTGTTTTGTTAAAACGTAAGTATTCTATTTTATTTGTGTATGAAGGTGTACTACTGAACCTGACTGTAGGTAGTAAGTAGTAAGTAGTTAGGTAATTACATATTTCAATGTGCAATTGCTGGTTGGTAATGGTAATGATCACGGACAGACTACAAAATGGACCGCTTTAGAAACCAAAATTGTGAAGATGAATACTAAGACACTCTGTCACGAAGAGAGTATTTTGAGAATAGATTTACTTTATTCTTTACACATAAGTTGGTAGCCAAAAGCACACATAAATACTTGTGTCTCAACACATGAGCATGGAACTTGGAACATTATTATCCTTATCGTGAGCCAGAGGAATGAAAATCCTTTAAATATATAACTGTCTCGTAATGAACAAAAAGCATGGGAAAACGTCGACTAGATACTTGTATGTATTTATGCAGAAGAGTCTCAGCTTAATTTATAGTACTGCAGGAATATTTCCGGAGTGGGGCTCCTCATAAACGTGAAGTCATTTCATAAGCGTTTGTGAAATACACGCCTGTTCTCTGAAATGGAAAGGCAGATTAAGTAATGCTGTTTTGACGGATAAATAAACGTTCACTTCACAGGAAGCCATCAACGTAATAAAACGAATAAATAAAGAAACCGTCATTACGTTTCGGACGGAGCTGCATACTTCATGCTCAACTTTACAAATACCTGTAGGTAGTAGGTATAAAAAGCCAAGGTACCTAGTATTAGATACGTGATGTACAAGTTCTTCTTAATAACTATAAAGTAAATATATAAATACGTATCTTATTGCTGTGTACCTAACAATGATGACTCTGTTTTGCAATACTTATACAAGCAATGCAATCCCATAAATACTAAAGTGAAAGAATCAGAACACTATCTGCTCACACAATAAATCGTCTCGGGCTGCAGGTGAGGATGACTAATAATGGAAAATATCTAATTAGTTGTCTGTGATGCCGCTGCGATGATAGCTCATTAAAAAAGCAAGTGCTAGACAGCTACTACGTACGTATACTTCCCCGATTGTAAGAATTTTATTTTAAAGGTCAGTTATTTATGTTACAGACAGAGGAACAGCATTGGAATGATATTTGTACTTTACAGGTACACAAAACAACTATCCGATTGTGTTTCCATTTAATAATTTAAAAGTAACACTCTTTCACCGAAATATATTACAACCTGCCTCATTAGTTAATTTTTCATATCCGTATATGCTATATTGCAATCACTGTTCACATTTTAGCATACACGATTTTTTTTTGCTACTTATGCTCATAAATATGGTCAGAATTCAATTACACAATTGAAAATTCAGATAGTATTACAGTGAGTTTGGACATAAAAACAGAAACTCGAAGAGAAAATGAAAAGCTACACATGTTTACTGTCAAAAGTAATTAATTATACCTTCGTATGAGTTGATATTTAAATGTCCAATGCTAACAATAAGATACGCGACATATTATAAATGATGTTCTGAATCTCCCTTTTCAGGCAGGACTGCACTCGTAATCGTAATGAGTGGATTATTGGGAGAGAGGGGAAATTTATTATTATTATTAGTATTTGACATGAGTGCAGTGCACGTCCAGTGAAATAAATACACCTTTTACTATGACGGTGCGGGAGGTATAATAAATTATAGGTATAGAGTTCCACATCCACAGGGTATTCAATTGCCGATTGTAACCACTCCGGTATGGTTAAACAAATATCTGTATAATAATTATTTATATCTACTTATTAGAGTGTATTTACTGTTAGAGCTACAAATAAACCTGATTTGTGCTTGGTGACTAGTTATTTTAGGAAATAGGTAGTTATGGTAATTGAAGCTGAGGCTGAAAACCGGTAATTATTAGAATGGCGAAGATATAATGACAAGCAAAGCACTCTACTCCTCTTAAGTCACCCATGGAGACTCTTTCATTGCTTCCTTCCGTTCTCGTCATCTCTGTCGTCAACTTATACTTATTTATGTATGCACACAGTAATTACGTAATAAAAGTCAGTCTAGCTAGAATTAGTCTCAGTCAGACAGCATTTACTCTACGCATAAGTTAATATGCCAATGAACAGTATGCTAGTAGTGTACTGAGGATGAAGGTAATAAAGTGAAAACTTAATTCATGCCCAGTTCCTGCAGGGATTGAGCCCTAGGAAAAATAAGACCATAACTTTGCCAAAATGCTCGTGGCTAAATATTATGTGTACAATTTTGCACGTTTTTGCTATTCTACTTACAACAATTAACGGTGGCGTTAATAGGAAATAAGCCACGGTAACAATTTTTAAAATATGAGTGTACTTTACCGTTTTGTAAGTGTAGTATAGGAAGTAAATGGACAAAATAATTACGCACCTGAAATACAAAAAAGAAATCAAATTATTAGCAACGTGTTTTATTGTCAGAATTCACAATGGAAATCATATTTGAACTAATTTAATAATATATTTTTCTATTGATGAACAATAAACTTCTTCATGGCTAGCTAAAAGGACTCTACTAAGAACGGTAATTATAACAGTATACCAACTAAGTCCCTTATTGAGAATTTACTACCATAATAGCATAGCATAAACAAAAATTATTGCTTTAAGCATAGTAATACATACTGTACATACATTGTAACAATTTTGATATGTCAATGTGTCATCAGTGTGTATTGAAATGTAAATACTAGGTCAGCATTCTAGTAATCTGGGTCTTTTTACTTAAATATTAGTGGTTATTTGTAATAGTAGTTCACCAGGAAAACTAAATAACAAAAACTGTTATGCTTTTGAGAAAACCAAGGCAGACATTTGGCTTCCCCATATTTGATTTATTTTAGATGATTTACACAGAAACGTTGCAGGTAGCACTTGGGTTGGCAATCAACAAGTAAATAAGTACCTTACGTAGGTTTATTGTGTCGAGTGTCTGTAATAATTTTTGTTAAGTTCTTTTGTCCTGTTTATCTCTCCTTAGTTCACTAGCTACGGAAAAAATTGGAGCATCACTTCATCCATCCTCACAATTGTTCACAACATTATTAGTCGACTACCACTTGATGCGTAAGGTGTCATCAAAAAAGATTTAATCGTTTTGTAATAGAAAATCATTGTGTAAGACGAACGCAGCTGAACTTTTGAAGCTAAATTATTTACACACTTACGATCAGATGTCAAATACCGCAAGGACTACAAATACTAATACTGAAGAAAATGAAGAAAAAGTATGACAGTTAGCCATAATGTGTAGTTTAAAGTTTAGTTATTAGTGGAACACCATCATTTTTGGAATTTTTCATTGTATACTTTTGTACGACAGTCTAGACGACAGTTTTATCTTATTTCGCTACCCCTCTACATGCAGAAGGAAATAAAACTTTATTTTAAGTTATAGTTTGCATTATATTTTGGATAAGACGAACATGAAACCTAAAAGCTATTTGGAAACCACAAGTTTATGTGTAGCCACTCATCTGAAATCAATGTACTGTTTTGTTCACCTTTCAATCTTGAGACACTTCTTATTTTTCTCTTCCTAATAACATAGTATTATTATTAAGCTAAACTTTAATTATATTCGATTCAATTGGTTGCATTCCCTTCCCTACGCCGTACGTGATATAGTTTTATAATTATAATTTAGTCTGACAAAGAGTAATGAGACCAAGATATAGTGCGTAGCATAGGTAAGAATTCTGCTCATTTCATGACCAGATTAGATTTCTACGTGTACAAACCAAGTTAAGAGCTAATACAGAGCTACAGTGTAATAATAATATTCAACCAGCTTACAATTAGCGTTAAATTTATATAAATATACAGATATTTGCACTTCTTATATATAGTAGTTACCTTTCCTTGATAATAGTACCTACCTACTTAATTGTATGGAAGCTTGTACCTCCAAAACTAGATGCCTTCGGATATTTACAGTAGAAAAATTTACTATACAAATAATAAAATAACAACTATAATGTACTTTACTTGTCGATAAGACCAATTAAGAACACACAAGTTCCCTAATCTTTCAGCTACTTGTTTTCAAACAGAAATGATTGCTTTCAATTGCTAAGTATAAGTGCCATAAAATCCCAACTACAGCTGTATTTGAATTTCCAGTTACACATTTACAATAACGGACTAGCTACAAAGACTACTACTTTGTATTGCAATTGTTGCTACTTGTATTTTTGGAAAAATTATAATTGAATAATTAAAGTATAATTAGTCATAAAAATTGCCAATTTAGCAATTAGATACATTTTAATTGTGATAATCTTACAGATGAACTTTGATGTTTTCTTAAACATTAAAAGAACCGCACTTCAATAAAGTATTTACGGCACCATTATGCAGAAAGATGTATAATTCTATTGTGTATCAACGCAATAGAGCCTTTCAAAAATCCGCTTGCTTAATTGGCTGTTCATCATGCATAGATGAGTCTAATTGAAAGAGTGCAGTGCAAATTAGCCGTATACATGAACTTACGCTAAATTACTACCTATAAGCATATAACACAACCTTCGGTATAGACAAGTATTTATATGTAACATAAAATACGGATGTTCATTCATTTGTGTGACTGACTATGACTGAGTCTGACTACTCTTCTGCCTTTGGTTACTCGTGCTTGACTTTGACAGAACGAAGAGCAAACTACATGGAAAGATAAAGTCTGGTTAACATTAACATTCTTCTTCATTAAATTATTATCTTAATTGTACATGAAACAGAATAGCTAGTATGTACGACCAAACTTCAAAGTGCGTTATCTGACTGCGTTTAAGTATTATTATAAGCCAGATATTATTGTTACACTTTATTTTTTCTTGAACTTTGTACTTAAATCTGGTCTCCTACTTATTACTATTATTAATTATAATATTGTTTTCTAAACTAGCAAGCTAAGTACACTATTTTCACTAAGTACAGTAATAGCAATCCTAAAATTATCTGAATACATCTTTGGTAGTGGGTAACCATTTTGCAGTCTCGACTGAAACGTAGCCGCTAGCCGTTTACTAAGATAGTAACTTGCAGTTTTAAATATACATTCGAGGTTCAGTAGATATTTTTATGATTGTGAATACATACATCGGTAACATCGCTATGGCGTAGTGTGATTATGATTATGATAGTTACTGAAGGTGATAATATGTCTACCGTAAATTGCTAGAAACTGTTAGAATCTGTTAAAACAATAATTAAGTAGCAGTTGTGTTTTAGCAGTAGCTCTGAGATTGAGACTTGAGGCTACTGTGTTTTTAATTTACAGCTATTTATGCTAAAGTCTTTTAGGGCGTCGAAGGCGTTTATCTTCTTCACAGCAAGATGCATGATAATCGTCACGGCGACTATACTGAAGAAATATTAATGTAAATATGGGGAAAATTAAAACTGTTTAACAGAATGAACGGTTTCGTTTAATGAGAGATTTAAAAAAAGGATTTACAGATGCACGAATCTTTTAGTGGCAAAGTAATCAAATTGTTACATTGTCAGTCTAATTTTATCGTGAAGTTGACAACCAGGTAGTAAGTATAGTTACTAAAAATGTTAATATTATTACCGAGTTGGCTTAAGTAAGTAATTTAAGTATATGTTGTCGTTAGATTTTGAACGGGAATAATATGCAATTTTCGTAAATGTAGTCATTAACTGTATTACCTACACCAGTTAGTGCGTAGGTATAATATAAATGCTTTTCCACATATTTAACTTTTTACCATTACACTATACATACGACCTAATATAAATTAAGCAGCCAGCTCTGTGAATATTTGCAAAAATTCTGCTTTCAATCAGATTTATGCATATAATAATAAGTGCCTACGTATAATTTTAGTAATATTCACTTTTCTTAAAATATTGTTAATATTTTCAAATGAATTAAAAGATTATTTTGTATTATGCAACAATCTGCAACTAGTAACTAATGAATTTGCATATATCTTATGGGAAAAGAATCTGATTGTTATTGGCACTGATTCGGCAATTTCATTAGCCTTTATGTAACAAATGCGTAATGAACTATAAACTAAATTACAAATTGAAAAATTTACAATTACCCTCAGATATTCTGCTACTCAGCATGATAATAAGTATCTAATTTGTAGGTGTATTTGTAATTGTGACTCGACATTACCTCATTGTTGAATTGAATGACAGTTATATTATTGCAGTCAGGAAAACCAATTAAACTTAGGCATCCCAAACAGTAGCAGATTGCCCAGTAGGTAGCTATGTAAAAAATAGTTCAACATGTAACATCGGACAGACTCAATTAAAGTAGAAGAAAGAAGTCTATTGATGCTGTAGAAACTCGAAGAGTTGAATTCTTTTTGGTTCTAGAGAAAAATGTCACTCATATGAGTTTGGAATTGGAAGCCACATAGCTTGCTAGTATTAGTATTACTTTATTGCCTAGTAGGCGTTTAATAAATAAGTAAACACACAATACATACCTATACAAAGTTACATAAATGTATTTAGAGAAAATCCCACTGAAAGAATTCAATGTTCTTATATAAGCTAAACTTACAAAGATGTGCTTAGTATGCAATAGCTAGGAAACTATTGTTAGAACTTGAGAACTGATTCTAGCTGCAATGAAACGATGAAACGAAACACTGAAGTCATTTATTTCTGCTTAACATAATACTTCGCGCAGGCTTTTTAAATAGAAAAGGAAATAACAAAACTTAGGCAAATATTTTAAAGAACATGCATCCGTTGATAATAAAATAACACATTGTGTATAACGGCACATTCATCATTTGTCATTGGAAACCCAATAACTCCTTAAGAAGAAGTTGTGTAACTAAACTACCAAAGCTACAATATCAGTGCAACTTTGGCTTTGGCTGTGTGTTAAAAGTACAAGAACACAAGCGCAACACGAAAATATATTCATCATTCAAATGTTGCATGTAAAAATCTCAGAAATGTATGTTGAATGGAGCGTTGCGTTTTTTAGCTAAATGGTTTTTGAGATTCCACAAGATTATACATACTTTTCGGTGATGTAGTTCGGTTCCCGTGCAGCTACTATATATATTAAACTTACTATGTTCATTTTTCACTCCGCTATTTTCTCGCATTCGTACGTGAATTAAATATTATATATTATATGTACGTATATGCGGGCACATTTACTTACTATTTTCATATTGCAACTTACAACCGACAATCTATAGATAAAAATAAAATATTAATAGCGTAGCTGACAAGGTAATGTAACCCCACTAAGTTACTACATTTGCCGAACACTTTGTTTATATGCATTCAACTTAATCATTCATGCTAGCCCCCTCCTTTTTTGTGAACATGTGTCAGACACATTCTTTAATCGGCACATATTGTTACCAAATTCATAACTAAATAAATATTGTTTGCATGAAATACTATATCACTTCTAAGCTAAACAAAAGAGGCCAATAACATAAGTAAGTAGGTATTATTGTTATGAAGTGCAGTCAAAATATTTCTACAACTAACACAAGTAACAAAACTAAATATTAGGCTTTATCCCATCAGTCTACCTATCTGAAGAAGTTGAAACGACAAAAAGATTATGGTAACATCATATTTATTGTATTAGCCTTGGTATTTATAGATAGATGACATTTAATATTGTACCTACTATTGAATACAATGTATGCATAATTAAAATAAATAAAATTTTAGTATTTACCGTACATTTCCCAAATAAGGATGCATGCTTTATTACATCGGAAATATTAAAATCCGACCATAACCATAGGTATGTAAACAGTAGAATAATTGCAACCACAAAGGAAACTACTGAACGCTCTTGAGGAAAACAGATGGACATTTATAGTTTACAGAGTCAATATTATTGTTATACATAATTAGATTTTTTATTAGTATCTGGTTACTAATGTTGCATCATATTTATGTATACATGTTTAATAGTCTCCATTACGAAAGGGATATCACTATGTCTCCACTCTTGTAAACTATACGGTACATGAATATACATATGGATATACTTTTCTTGTTTCTCTTTTTCCCTCCACTTCCACTTGTACGTCTGCAGATCATAGAATCTTTAAAGGCAAGAATAATTTTACAACAGTTGTGTGATGTGTATACATGAACTAGTATGTAGATATGCTCAAGATGTTCTTGAGGCCTAAAGGCTTATATATTTTCTGATCAACAGATGCGAAGTAGTACAAAGTACAAAAGTACAAGAACATGTATGTACATATGCAAAGATACGCATTGTGCTGTAAATGCTAAAGATAACACATGCTTGCCCTTACTTATACGAAGAAGCATGCATCATACACAAAAGAGTAGGGCATACGGGATTCAATAAAACCAAAGCTTCCGTTCGACGTGAATGAAAACACTAGAAATTGAGTGAGTGTGGGTAAGTAAAGAGTTAAGTTATTCCCAAGAGGAAAAACAATCAAAATAGAAGATGTGTGCTTGTGTATGCGTGTATCAAAGGAACCAAATCAAAATAAACACATCAACTATGAATCAAACAAAAGTTACACATTATATACCTCTGTATTTATCTGTATTAGGAACAGAAGGCTGAAGAATAGACTAGAACTAGACTATAGTTAAGGAAAAGTGTGTTCTATATATACGTATGTGTTAAATTGTACCAGAGCTAATCATTTTGCAATCAGTACAGTAAAACAACACACCTATCTCAAAAATAACTGTATTGAGCGTTGAGTAAGTCAAGATGAGACAAGATGTAAGTGTTTAATGAAATGCCCAGCCAACGCTTGACCCGTTTTCCGGTCTATACTTCCACATATAGTGCTTAATGCCTAACAACATGTTCAGATGAACAATAAGATCAGATGGACTATCTATCTAAATCTTCCTTAAAACAAACGTTCGTTTATTTCTCACTTGTTTAAGAGAAAGATGCGATGCACGTGATGATAAGGCTAACGCGGTGCCTCTTCTCTCTAAAGATAAGTCTTGCTTACCACCTGTGCACTAGAGCGACTGTAACAGTAGCAGTGCAGTGGGTAGGTCGCTATACATCACATCACGTTAGATGCAGATAATCACACACAAAATATGTAGATCTTATAATGTGTTAGAAAGGACACATAATATATTCATTTGCCTTCTTTTGCCATTTTTTATAATGATAGGTTTATCTGCATAAACTTACCACATGTTATTATGTGATGGGGATGAGAACTGAAGTATACTTTCTGCTTGGGACTAAATTGCACGTTTGTATTTGTAGGTAGGTTATGCAGTCTAGTCTATAAGGTTATTTATGATAACAGCAATATAAAATGTATATTGAGACAAAAGTATTATAAAGTTTGAGGGTGTGTGGTGAAATTTATATAAGCGATGAGATGACACTATTTTTACTGTAATATTGTATCATTTTTATTTTAAATCTACTCCCATAATGTTAGCAGGTTATTATTACGAATAGGATGATACAATTTCTTTTTCACGCCTACACGAAAAGTGGGCTATCTAACCTAACCCTACCAGACCAGACCACACCACTGCACTCATCTTCAATGTAAAAAACACATAACATAATAATATAGGTTTTGGTGATAAAAACTATGATTTTACAGTGGTACGTTGCTTTACTCTACTCTGCTGCTTTCCTTACTGGGAAAAATGCAAAAATGTCGAGGAGAGAGTAATTATGCATTAGTACATGCTCTTACTTGTTATCAGACTGTGTAAAAAGTAGGAACCTTAAACTATTCTTCCTAGGTAAATGAATTCTTGACAGCTTAAAGCATTATTTGGACAATACTATAAGTACTATATACAAAAGAAGTCTGAATTTGGAATGAGAGTAGAAAATATTTAGTTGCCTGTTAGCTAGTAGCACTTATTATTCGTGTCTAATCAATGAGTCAAATTCGACTCGTATATTAATACTCCTCATTATTCTAAATTGATAACTAATTCATTTTACTACGCTTAGCTAACATTCCACAACACATTTTCAGGGGCTATGGGTAAACTATTTCTTACTGCAATTTATTTACGATTAGTGATTAGCGACAGTGCCTACGAGTCTGAACAGAAACTTTTGAGGCAATTAGTAATCACAGGCAAAACACAGTAACGACCCATATCTACTGTGTACTTTATAATTTTATGGACTAGGAAATAAACCAAGGTAGGTATGTACTATACGAAACGAACGTAAGTATTGTGCAGTACAGTGTACACTGTACATACACTGTACAACACTAAATATTAAATGTAATGGAAAGGTATAGGTAAAGTAGGTAGGTACTAGGTGCATTAGATAAATAGTTAAAGATACAAAGCTTGGCTATATGTACTTAATAAATAAAATGTTGGTTCGTGAATGATAGGGCAACCTGTGCATACATTCCTTCGCTACTATACTACTGCACTCACACTACTATAGTGTACAGTGTACTGCCTCACTAGATTCCTAAATGATAAGGACGGAGAGAGGAAAATTAATAAAAGACGGTGGACACGCTCAATTTTTGTTTTTTATAGTTGGAAGCACTTGGTAGAATTCGATGAGACTACTTAGCAGTGCATTTACGCTCATTTCCAACAAAGTGAAAAATGCATCGAAATTAACTTTTCCACTCGCTGTAGACGGAAAATACGATAGAGTATGAGTTATGTTGATTTCAAGCAGGAAAGAAATCCACTCTAATTTATTATCTATCACAAGCATTCTAAAAAGGAATCTGATGCTGTATTTGCACAAATTAATTGGCGAGTGCATGTAACTTTGTAACTTAAGGCGTAAAAGCGTCGTACTTTGTACTTGCTGCTTTTCTTTAACCATATACTAACATTACACATTACAATCTTTAAAAAAGCTGATCTTTGCACGTAATGTGTGCATAATTTAATAGCTTCAAAAAATAAATATAATAACTAATAGTAGAAAGGGAAGATTGAGGACAACGGTCCCATATATTTTTATCTGAAATTTTTAAATGCCTATATTTTAGTATATTGTATGACAAAAATAAACTGCTACAATTTTCATTCGATTAAACCGTTTAGGTTACACGTATAGTTATTCAACGGAATAACGTCTTACACCTTTACGCAATCAATTTTTTAAGTGAGTATTTTTCCACTATCAACAGTATTATATAGAAAAATGACAATTTTTGGAAAATTCACTTTCTATGCCGAAGACCGATTTTACAAGGCTGTTATTCAACTGTGTATATTTATTTATACACGAAATATGTTTTTTATAAGCTCGGCCGCGTAGAGTAATATTGTAAATAGGAGTATGTCAATCGAATCGCTCCTATTGGGCAAATGTCCCTATCCTTCCTTGCAAAAAACACGCACATAAGTGAGAGTGAGCATTAAACTTTTCTCAAGATGTATCTGCAATCTGAATTAGTTCCTTGACATTGAGCAAAACAAGCTGATTTAATTTGATTGCTTGGATGAACTGTTCTCTACAACTATAGTTAATCTTCCAATTTAATCATTGTGGAGTTAGTTTCTTACTACTATAATGCCATAGATAGAGTAGCACTTAGTAAGTTAGTACTATATTTACTAGGTAGTATGTAGATTCTGTTTTCCACTCCTTTCTAGTGTACTGTAGATGTAGAATTTATCCTTGAGAACAGAGATACACAGTTTTCTTACTTTCAATCAGTTCTTCGTTCAACACAGTTTTTTATCACTAATCTGCCCACTACTACTAGCTTAAACTTTACATACTAAATCCTAGGTTAGGCAAGGTCTACACTCTTACTCTACAGGCTACATGAACGTAACTTCTGAATTGCCTACCAAGAAGCAGCTAATAATACATTTTATTCAATGTTAAATATTCCTTTTTTTAACTGGATCGATTAGTTTGCTCTCCTGGCTTAAAGTATTGTCTATTAGATGAAATTAAATACAATTTTAATTCAAGACCAATAGGCTAGTCGCTAGCTTACAGCTTAATTAACGGTTGCTTTTTTCTATATATCTGTACAGCAATAACTAACTTGCCAATTTCACTAAATACAATAATTTTACTTGAGCAACTACACATCTTCGATTGCTCAGCATGATTTCTTTTAGGTAAACAAATAGTAAACAAACAAAAATGGAAACGTTTCTACAAAACCTTCACGTAATACAGAATGCTACGCTACATATCAAAGTAGAGATAGAGCCATAAAAAACAAGAAAGGTTTTAATGCTGATAAATACTTACATTTTTGTAATGTCGATATAAAAAATACGGACCATAAATTTTACCATTTATATTATTAGATACAATACTATCAGCACAAGGTATCTTATGATTTTGTTAGTGTTCGTTTGGTGCTAACCTACCGTTGTAAATAATTAAATGTGAAGGCTCATCTTCTACGCTCTGCTAACAACTCGTTTAGCAACACATGTCCAAGCAATCAACGAACGTTAGTGTTAATTGAGTATGTGCACCTTATCGCTTGGCGTTTTCAGTTTCAAAGATCATAAACCTTATCAAGTAAGCTAAACTATACTCATGTCTATAGAAATTTTTGAAAAGTAAAATCCTTGTAATCTGTAGTGTAGTGTTAGTTTAGTAATACATTAATAAGAAGGCACCTAAATACAGAAAAACCTAGTTTCGATAGATAAATGAAAGGTATTTGAGGAAGGCGCTAGCTAACAGGCAAAACTAATTGATTCAGAAATACGTGATGTTAATCCCAATCAGTGTAAAAAGATAAGACTACTGCTAAATTCAACTCACTATCGAACATAGTGATCCGTGATCCATTTTTGCTATTTATAGATGATTTTACTTAAGTAGGCACCTACGCACCTACCTAATAATGTTATTAAGAAATTAAGAAATGTTTTCCTATGGTGTTGATTATGGGTAATAGTAATAAGCCTATACTTATTTATTTAGTTATTTACTATTTATGATTATTTGTTGCAACTGTCTGTAACTCATATTGCAATTGCAATTAGAGAGCCATCCTATAGCTTTTAATGTAGGGTAAGCGTTTATTACTACTCTCCTTTTACTTTTACATTTAGACATTTCAGGTAAATAAATAAGGCTCAGGTAGAGAACATAATAATATAACAGTCATTAACAGTATGTAAACTGTATAATTATAGTTTCCAATATTAATTGGCTTTCAGTAGCAATGATTCGGAAACTACATAACACATAGGAATCTTTATAATGATAAATGAATTTCTGTTCGTTACTAAAACAAGGAAAAGCTAGTCAAATAA
Source organism: Tomocerus mixtus (assembly GCA_034694165.1). Classification (NCBI taxonomy): domain Eukaryota; kingdom Metazoa; phylum Arthropoda; class Collembola; order Entomobryomorpha; family Tomoceridae; genus Tomocerus; species Tomocerus mixtus. The sequence continues at coordinate 7,205 of JAQFYC010001864.1, read as the reverse complement.
ACAAATATTTGTGACGTATTCTGATGTTACATGTAAGCAAAGGACATGTGGGACGAGTTTGAATAGTTTGAAAAGGTAATTAATGAGTAATAGCTTAATGAACTATTTACCAACTAACCGACTACCTTCCATATACAATTTAGTAACATTTTAACGATTTTAGGTTATTGTTATGTAAAGGGGAAAGCTAAGTACCTTGTAATAAATTGACATGTCGGTCGCCCACTCCCTCAAATCTCTCTCTTTTTGTCTCTTAGGTAGTTATGCAGTTTCTCAAGAAATTATATAAACAGTAAACATTCCATTTTATTTCAACACGGAATTGTTCAAATGTTTGAACACGTAATCTGACTAAGGTCCATTTATAGAAATTGGTATTCAGTGTGTCGATTATGTGAATACTTAATTATCAGAGCAATTAATGTGTATAGCGATACAATCTCATTCTCTTTTAGGCTATTTGACATAATACGTACATATAGATTAAAAAATTCCAAACTGGAAGTCAAGTTGAAAATGATATTTATTCAAAAATTACTTAGCTGGCTGAAAAAGTTCTTTGGTCAAATACATTTTGTACTTATTATATAAACGAACCCGTAGAATGTAGAAACTAACTCGTAAATTTTAATTGCAAGTTAGTAATTACAAATACAGAGCATTATACATATGTAACCGGTAAAGAAAACTGAGAATTTACGATATACATTTATTTTCTGAGTTGACTTTTGGTGCGGTAAGAGGAAATATTTTGTTAGCATAGCACATTATTGTTTGACTACCGTCGTGTCGCACATTCTTTATTTACAATAAAATATTAGCATTCAGCTTACAGCTTACGCTAACCACCGACACGGTTAACTAACAGGCAATAGAACTTTCATTTGCTGATTAGAGAGTAATTGTTTAATTATACATAAATACATACATACTAGATTTAATTAATGTGGGTTGGCAATAGATATACTTTGTAATCGACGAGAACGGTTCTAAATTCTTCTAATGTGATGTGAATGCGCATTTCTAAAGAAATTAAATGCATAAAAATAATGAGTGAACAAATTACTACACATGTAGTTTAAATTTGTCATATAAGCGAATTTCCATTTGTGTTGATTACATTTTAATTGTCGTATAGATAATTTATTTCCTGCGATCGAGTTCCTTCCTTCCTTTTCTCAAGTCTACAGAAAACAGAGAATACCTAAGCCAAGTGAACCATAATGTAATCGGGAAATAAAAGGATTTCTTCGAGAAATATGAGATAACAAGTTGCTTTGCTATTTCCTACTGTGACAAAACCCTATCCACATGGCATGGCAATTGATAGCATCATGATAAATTTATGTGTGTACTTGTGTAGTGTTAGTGGATCGTGCATGGTTTTATTAAGTAGGTACTATTGTAAGTAGCTGTAGCTACGGATTTATGCTCTACATAATTATTGAGTACGTTTAATATCTAACTAGGTATGTAGAATAGGGACAGTAACTAATTTAACAGAGGAGGATGGATAAGTAAGCTACTGCACTCCTCTGCGCTTGTTATTATTGGATTCAAATGAATTTACCACAATACTTAATGTGTGCATACAGAAACTGACGTGTTACTTATCACCATTATAGATGGGACGTACGTGTGTGGTGTGTGTTTGTGTGTTTTAAGTTTATTTCATTCGATATTGTATAGTAAATTGCAATTGTAGTGCACAAATCCCAACAAAGTCAGGACAATGTAAGTGACTGACTGTGAACTGAATGCTATTACGAACATAAAACTTGCAGCATTCCACTCACGCTACTAAAGCGACAAAACAAAACAGATTCCTATGGGAAAATGATTCCACTTTAAGAACTATTATCTATACATTTAAACTTACGTGAGATATGTGCATACGTAGCAGTAGTAGTAAGAAAACTAGGAATTTGTACACACACTGCGGCTTTATTAAGGAGCTTGTCTCGTTGTATTCGAATGCTTTGTCTGTCTGTCCGTCTTACGGCGCCATAACTCAAAAACGGTTTCAGATATCTACTTTAAATTTCTGTATTACCTAAATGAGTTCCATGGAAAATGTCATTGAAAGTTGTACATCACCCACTCGGAGTTATGACCACGCCCACAAAATTTTTAAATTGCAACATAATGCAAATGAGGTATCATTGACAGTCGGGAATACTACTGTGAATCTCAATTTACCTCAAACATGGGGCAACTGGAAACATGAAGATTCAACTAACACGATCACTAATGTAACCATTTCTACAATGTGTACCACGGTTTATGTGTCTCTACATATAATACATACTCTACATATTGCGACTAGAGTAAAGAACAATAAATGCTGAATGCATGCTATCCTATAATTAGTATGTATTCATTTAATGGGGCTAAGCCGCAACTAAGCTTTATATAAACTTAGTACGTGCACATTAACCAACTTAAACTATACACAAGAAATATATATATTACTATACGGCGCACTTAAGGTAAATATCATACCTAAATGCATAGTATCATCTGATAATACTATAAAACTCAACAACTAAAATAATAATAATAAATACTACATACATTATATATATATTAAATCGAAGGAGAGACACAGGACATAGAAGAGTTACTCACAATATGTATGTATTGTAATACTTAAGAACAGAGGAAAGCAGATCTGATACAATACTAATACATACTTAAGATTCTACGATACGAATAACGAATACGAACGACAATAATGAAGGTACACTTACCTACATTTACATAATACTATATAGGTACAATAATATAATATCTATTCATTTACAATTATTATGTTACTCACCCATTATTATGTATTACTTAGGAGGTACGCTAACTAGTAGTGTAAGTAACTTTCCAACAAAAGTAAACTTTAATAACAATGCCTAGGCAAACTATAAGTATGTAAGTAAACTATGCAATATTTTGTGTAGTAGTGTAACAAACTGTGGCAAGTTTCCTTTGCTAATTATGGAGTACGTGAGTTTAAGTGTACATAATGTTTGTGTTGCTTCTTCTTCTTTGCATTTAAATTTTGCTATTGCATTTTTTCACTGGAATGACATGTCATGTCAGAGACTTGCAAAGTAAATACAAAAATGGACGATTCAGAAGCTTAGTTATTATGTACAAGAATACTTTTAATATTAAAATTCCATATAAAAGTTGTTATATTTTAGGGAAAAAGTATAATTCAGTATAAGGAAATTTCCGCTCATTTATGATGCACTGTGTGCGTATAAAAATTCGGTAAATTATAATTCGATACGATTAAAGAATAATCATAGTCCTTAATTATGACATTAATTAAAGTATTTACAGTATTTTAAGGTAAGCAATTGAGCTAAGGCAACTAACTTTAATAATTAGGTTGAAGTTGAAGGTGAATGTGCACGAAAAGTCGTAATTTATAATTTACTAAAATCTAAATAGTGAATGTGTATGAATAAATGTATAATTATGTGAAACAGTATCATAGTATGTAAAACCCAAAAAATTTGACTATAATTTAAGGTAACACTATGCTGCTTATTTTCCGTATTTTTTGTAAGCATGTGCATAGTTAAGGTAGGTTAGTTCTCATATTTAGGTAGCTTAATTATAATGGATTTTTAATAATTTGCTTACTTATCGCTAGTAGTTTACTCTTAATAAGTGCAATGATATTTACTTAAGACTATATATACTATAATATAAATAATAACCCTTAACCCTCTACACGAGCCTGTGCATTTAAAAAAGTTGGCGTCGAAGACGTTATATTTAGTGAACATTCTAACATTAGATGCTCATACTAACTCCTGCAATACCTTAGCTTCTGTTGTATACCTAAGTACATCCTCCACTATAGAAAACCCAGAGGCCAAAGACATATATTATCATATCTAATTGCCTTTTTGCTAAACAGAAGCAAACTTCTTGTATTAAATATAATTACTAATGTACTATAATAATCATCACGTCACGATATAAATATCTAGTGCAGTGAAGAGACTACTTAGTTATTGGCTGTGTACTGTGAACGAGATTGTTGACGTTCACGTTGTGCTTCCAGTTTTCCACTCATTAATTGCCATTACTGCAGGATTTTCCCCACACTGTCACACAGTCCAACTAAAGAACTACCAGCACCAGCACTGGTAAAAATATTGTAAATTACGTTTAAAGTCTAGAGAAGAGAAAAAACTGAAAACAGAAGTATGTACTACTTAGCTGTAATCCATTTACATAATTCATTATATCACTCACTGAGCTGACGATGAGTGCCTTGCCTTGCCAACTCCACAATACAAGAATACAACTACACTGCACAATGAATTACACATTCTTCTAATTATTATGAACCAAGTCAAGTCAAGTCAAGTCAACGATAGATACCTGTCTGCCAGTTTTATCAGATTTAAAGAACAAAGAAATTTAAATTTAACATATCTAACTAGTAGCTACTGCTTTACATGGATACAAGTAATATTAATATATGTAAGTGTACATTATGTAAAATGAGGTGATTCTTATTATCATTCTATCTGAGGTGCTTCACTTTAGTCAGTCAGGTAAATGTACCTATGAGCATTTGTCAGTGCAATCAAGTTATATAAAATAAAAAGAACTACACTACCTACTACCTACCTATGCATGCAGTTGTGTTGTGTACTATTGGATTGGAATGCATAAGCTTAGGTACTTTGGTATTACTAGTATGTATTATGTATTACATGACTCCATATCCATATCTCTAAAGATTTATACTTTGTATACACTCAAATAGAATCAAATGGTGTAGTACTTGCTGTGAAATTTGGATTTTTAAGTTCAGAGAGATGAAAACGATAAAGTGGAAGAAAATACAGGTACTGAGCTGTCCAACAGAGTTAGTATGCATTATTTATGTATTATGTATGTGCATGTGTATCACAATATTACATCAAGAAATGTTTCGCTGGCTTTTCTAGATGCTACTGTCCTGAGTCTTTAAATCCTGACTCCTGACTGACTCGCCTGCCTTTTGTTTTGTTGTAGTTGTAGGTAATGAGTAAAATACCAAAGAACGAGCAAACGTCGAGTTTTCTAATTGGATGAGCTCATTCATTCATACATTCTAATTCGGAATTCATCCACTCCACTCCATTATTTTTTTAGTCTACTTTGCTTTTGATGTAGTAAGTATTGTTAACCATCTCGTGCCATTTACGCTGCGTTTGCTTAGCATTGTATGTGCGTATCTCATTGTGTGACACTTATGTATAAAAGCTCTACAATATAATTACATGAATTCACAACTTACAATCACAACACACACGCATTATTGCAATAATGCAATGCATTCAGCATTGTTTTCCCAGTTTACGTATTTCCATCCTTTATATTGTTTATATTATATGCTTTCCACCTCTCTAATCTAAGTAATACTAATTGTATTATATTTATGTATAGTATATACAGATAATAGTTTATTGTGACTAACTTCACCTACGCACTGTATAAAATGGTTACACTTACACTGTAATGTAACACGTTTATTTTAAAACTACACAGGTAAACTAATCGTAAGTTCATGCGAATCGAATGGCAAAGGGTATTAATGAAAAATTACAAAGCTAAAGAAGTTGGAGCTTTTACTTCTTCGCTTCTTACATTTTTCTACGTGTTACGATGTGCCACATATTACAGAACTTTTTAATTGCAATCGTATAGTTCTGAATATAGTATATACAATACATTGTATGAATATTTTATTATGTGTAGTAGATAGGTAGGTAGTACATGTAGTACTAAGAAAATAACAAACTAACAAATATACATACATATATTTGTAATAACATTTTGTATATAAATACATTTGAAGTCTAGGCACTACTTCGTGTTAGTTACCTTACTTACCTCACAATTTTCCTGTAACTTCGTTCGTAGTCGCATAGTCGCATTGTGAATAGGTAAGCCGAAGATATAAAAACGAAGACAACAATAATAGTGCGTACATATAGCGCTAACAACAATGCCATTGCTCTATGACAATGCATACTTCATGTTCAGTGTCATCAAAAAGACAAAAATAAGAATTTTTAAAGCGTAACATGAAGAATGGACACTGAATCAGAGTTTACGGTCAAGTTTATGTTATTGCTTGGCGAACATTGTAAAGGAGATTGCTGTATTCCATTGCGTCTATTCTATAGAAGAGAGCAGAATAATTCCACAATTAATACTGTATTCAACTATCAACCGACTAACGGAATCAAAGGAACAAAACCTATGACTTCGTGTGCTTGAGAATTAAAATTTATATTCCATGAGACAGAGACAGACGCAAAATAACAATCTCAAATTAATTGAAAAGTACATTCAACTGTGTCGCAGTCAAAACAAATGGCAGTCTATGAAAATATTGGAGTAGGTAAGTTGTACGTAGTTAGGTATGGATTTTAATTGATTATTAATTTGCTCATTTGAGCGTTTAGCAGAAAATATTGTTAGAATGCTAAGGTAAATCAAGCTCAACTTCGTTACTAAAAAGAAGATTAATGACATAAAAGATGTAAGTCTGATTGATTTTCTACAAAGGTGGAGAATTTCTCCACTGTTTGTGATTGAATGACATAAGAAGTTAATTGCACTTCATTTAGTATGCACGTCGTACGTAGTGCTTATGTAGGTATGAACTTATAGGCAGCTTAAACTTTACTATTTGTTGTTACCACTTAAATAGTACGGAGTTAGAATGGATGAGCTAATAAATATTGTATCTATTTTACACGCTTTGCTAATAATGATTGATAGTATACCCTTTCCCTTCAATATATTTCTGCTGTCTTGTATTGTTTCATAAAATTCTCATTCTATTGCAAAAAGTTACGAGACAAAAATAATTGCACGACCTACAATCAACTCCCCTTAAAGTCAATGCTCTTTTTAGAAAATAAGCATTTTAATGAGTTCTCATTGCCATTGAAGCTATTTTACCATCACAATTTGCATTAGGAGTCATTATATGATTATACTAACACTATAACATCGTTCTTAGTTCTTAGATAAACCAAGTGCATCGCTATGTTAAATAAATACGTTACGTTATGTGGTTAATGATGATTATACTGAGAACAACATACTACGATGTAAAATATGTAAGTACTTGACATTAAACTATGTACAGATATAATAACTATTTAAATATCTTCACAATCATTCCC
>JAQFYC010001863.1:0-29939 GCA_034694165.1 Tomocerus mixtus | reverse complement strand
ATCGGATCGTTAGGATTTTGGAAGGGGCTGGGATCGGATCGGATCGGATCGCCAAACCTAAAAGTTACAAGTGTGATTCCAGTCCATTAGCACTAGTTATATACTCGGATTAAACTTAAGTCCTGTATTTGGGTGACCAAGAAAATGTGCTTTACAAGTATTATGATTTGCGATATGTTTAACATGAAATACATTAAGGTACAGAAGATATACCCAAAATAACCCATTAACACCAGTACAATACCTGCCAGCATTGTACAGTACATAGAACCCTGCTTAATCATATCTAAGGCATCATGTGCCGTTTTATCCTGTACTTATAAGTATAAGCCCAACGGCATAAATGTCGTTGGGCTTAACAATAAGTAATTTAGCTAGATGGGAAAGAAACAAATGAAAAGTGGTAGTAAACCTTACGGACACAGAATAGCAGTTAATATATATAATTAATAAAGCAAGAATGTTATTTTAATAAAAAAGGAACCTGAAAATGCCTACCTTGCTAAATTGTAAAATACTTTTCCCATGAAAATTATGGATGGAATAATTTTGGGACTAACTTACAGAGTTTGAATTAAATGCTTATATACCTAAAAGCATGTTTATTCTTAGTTATAATTAAGCAGATTTAAGTCATATAAATAACAAGAGAATATCTTTTAAATAGTTATTTAGCTTTCAAAAGCAATTAATTACAGGATGTATCTAAAGGAGTAATAAAAACATATACTACACAAATAGCAGTGAAGCTGCACTGCTGCTGGTGTTTCTGTGTAATCCTTGTTCTTTGTTCTCATATTACACATATTAAATTACAGTTTAGTTTTTCATTTAGGTACTACACAGAAACTACTAGTATCTCTGTAATATGAGTACTATAGTATACATATATGTATAATATTTATGTTGTTAAAATGGTAAATGATCCAGTATTACATCACTTACTTATCACTATAACATAATGGTCTATTCTACTACATACTATTGTATTGACCCAACTTCATTCAAAGTCGTTGTAGTCCAAGGGAACAGTTGGACCTAACCTTTTAAGGCTCAAGTCAAAAATAATAATAGCTTTACTGAAGAGGTTATTAGATTATTAGGTACTTGGTAAATGTACCACAAGGAAGAGAAAAGCAAGGAGGGTACTCATATACTTACCTATCTTATTTTGGAAATTGTTAAATCGTAGTAATATGAAAATATAAATAGCAACTGTAATATTATGTATTGCCTCTATCCTTTAGTGTTAATGTATTGTATAGGCCGACATGGCATAGCCGTTAAAAACAGATTAAACAGTTATGTGATTGTGTGAGCCAAGAATATAAAATATTATTACAATATTTTGTTTCTGATTGTGGATATAAACTTTGATAGAATATGTAAATATATAAGTTTATCAAAATCTGTGGTACTTGTTCAGTACCCACATAGTATAGTGCCTATCGTCTGTGTATTTAAATATTATACTACATACTATATATATATACTACATATACTATCGTTAAAATTAATATTAGGACCATGTATTAGTGCATAGTGCACCTTTACCTATCGAGCAGAGTAGTATGTAAAAGTCATTGTCATGTAGGCGCTGCTGGTACATTATAAACTGCAAATCCCATTATACCGATATGTTATGTATGGAATTACGGAATTAGGCAGAAGTTAATGGGAAACAGTATGAAGTAGTATTTCTAGAAATTAATTAATTATTAAATAAGCTTGTCTACTTTGTAGATATTTAGTAACATGGTAGTATTTATTTTAACTTATAGCACTTCTGTCATCATAAATATCTATGTTTATGAATATGGATTTTAGCGATAAGTACTTGGTAATCCGGATTTTCCGTAAAAATAAATCTTTCTACTGTTCCTTGTACACATACTGCAGCCTTTACAGTACACACTCATTATTGCTGGTAGTTTAGGTAGTTCGAATTCGAATTATCTGTAAGTGCAGGTGAATATAGCATTAAATATGTACTCTTACTGTTGTACAGTATAAATGTTTAATGTAGCCTGTATGGTACCTTTAGCTTTATAGCCCTTAAAAGTTCCTACATGTCTTTTCTACTCTGTCGTGCTACTCTGCTACATTTTATAAATACTTATACAGTCTGCTACCCTTTAAATTAAGGACATCAGGTAGATTAGGTACCTTAAATGTTTATACAAAGCAGAGAGAGAAACAATATAGTCGCGCAACAATTGCAATTGATCGCGTTCATTTTTGAAAACATTTCTTGTTTCGTATTCATTCATTCGTAGCAAGTTGAACTGACACCAATTCTCGTGTTAGTTCATAGTTCAGTCTTCACAGTTAGACTCAATTCCTCAGCGCGTTCAAATTCAGGTTTATTCTTGCTGCAGGTATTTACAAGCATTATATTTTTTACACTTTTGTGTTCTTTAGTTTTAAAAGTAATAATAATTTTCTGCCCTGTGGGAAGATTTTCTTAATTGGAGTGTTTAATCTCAATTTGAAAATTATACAGAAGACGTGTTCAAAATTTTATCTTATAACAACGTATAATTGCAAATTACGGATAGCAGGTAAAATTGCCAAAGATTTAAATTCTATAGTTAAAATAGTAAATTACATTTTATTTTTTTGACGAATTTTTAACTTTAAATAAATTACGTTTTATTGTTTACAGATCATTATCATTATGAAGACTTCAGAGGGTTTATGTGTTGATATAACTAAACGAAGAAAAGCTGTAAGTATATATCTCTAATCTATAATATATCATATATAAAATATATTTATATCTCAATGTGGAAATATTCGAATAGATGTATTGTGCGGGCCCTCTTTTTGCTACTTGTCCTGTGTATATATTCTCGACTGTAACACAGGACAGGTAGCAAAAAGAGGGATTGCACAAATCATCTATTTAAAAAAATAATTTTTATTTTTAGATAATGTAACTTAATATAGTATGAATTTTATTATTGTCCATTGCAGATGATTACAATTCGATATATTCCATCGGATAGCAGCTATAATTCTGAAAATGAGCAATTTGGATCAATATTTTCATGTACAGTTCAACCAAATGAGAAAAATAACTTTACCCTTCCGGAAGTGGTTAAATGTTCCAGCAATCAGATAGTATACCATGAACAAGTCTCTTCACAGCAAACGAGAGTTACCGGACTCCACTTTCTTCTCATGGGACATGACATAGATCGAGATTTCAGTGCTTATTCCTGTTGCGTCAGAAGCATTGAATTCCATGGACATTTGAGCTACACAAGACCAGCTTTTCATATAATCAGTCAGTTGAAATCCCTGGAGAAAGTTAATTTTGCCATCGGAGGTCCTTCCCAGCTTCCTTTGTTCTACGAGTCAAAAACTGAAAGCATGGGGAATATCGCTCAAAATACGAATGCAAAATATTTAACTATAAGAGTGGACATCAGAAATTACAAAGTATCATCAACAGTGACAAAGAAAGCTTTCCACGATCTCGCTTCTTCCGTACTTGCTAGATCTGGCCATTGTTTGCCCAATTTGGAAAACGTTTACGTAGAATTCCCATGCACAGGGCAGTTAGCCAAATTGACTGAAGAAACGATTGAAACCAAATGGAAATCTTTATCTGGGAAATTGATGACTTCATACTGCCCCTTTGCAGAAGCGGTAAGATTAATTATTTTTTAATTTTTTTAATATAAAAGTACAATAACAATATAATATTTATTAGTAAACTTGATAGCAATATAAGTAACAAAATTAATTTCTCTGTGTATATTACAGTTGTTCGTTGTTCCGCTCCGTAAAGTTGAACCTGGCTGTGAAGACTCAATAAATGACCTAGATTTGGTAAGTTTAAGTTACCTACCTAAACAAACTTGTTAAACCTGCTTATACCTAAGTTACTTATTGAATATCTAAAGCCTAGCATTTAAAAAATTTCAGGAGTTACTGGATATTCTGATTGGAAGACCGTACACTTCTCAGTCATCTCACCCATATGGAGTGCCAAATCCATTTTATAATCCTGACTTAAGAAATCCTGGAAGTGCTGTATATTATGGAAGAAACTATGCCAGATTCTTCCCCATTGAGAGACCAAGAGCCCCAGCAAATTTTGCAGTTCCTGTACGCAATGATCCTAACGAAGACCGAGCACGACAGGAAAGAATTTTGCAAATACTCCGACAGCAGAATATTCTTGGTGTCAATAATAATAATAATCACATAGGAGTAGGAAACCAGAATGCAGTTCAGATGCCCAGACCAGATCCAGCACGCTTACCTGATAACGTGTACAATTTTAATCTTAACCCTCCACATCAGCCGAGACGAAGACTGCCTCATAATCATCCAAATTATCGACCTTATCCGTACGACGAAGATGAAAATGACGACATTGTTTAAGATTTTTATATTTTAGGTCTCTTTGTAGAGCAAGATAAACTGAACTGTATTTCATTTACAATTTTTTAATTTTGTCTATACTATATTGACGTTTTAATGAAAATTCAAGACATATTTTCATTTGACTATTATGTTTGTTTAATCAATAGAGCAATAGAATGTGCAATCATATTACTATATAATATTTTAGCAAGAAGATTTTATTGGCAAGTGCTTTGTTTTTATAAAATGTGTTTTAATAATTTTAATAAAATGTACTGTATTAATAGCACTGCATTTTTTTGTGGTCGAAATAATTATAATCCTTATAGCGGGAATCCGCTTCTGATGATTTTCAATTTTAAAGTGTACATATGTATTTGAATTACATTTGAAAATATTTTTAAATAAATTTAGAGTTCCCTCATGCTAACATACCTACACAGATATTACCATTATTTACTTGAACAGCTATTAGCTATAGAAATCTTCGAAACATTTACCAAAACGATATTGTTTCCTCCAATGACATTGTAGTAAGTTTTTCAAAATATTTCTACATCCATTTGTATGCGCAAAAATGTTTGCATAAGATGAACTGGACGCCAACGCAATATTATACGAGTTTATTTTTGGATTGTTTTTGTTACAAATCGTAAAAAAATTTAGTGCTATAATTTCTATATGTGCGTATAAGCTGTTTGGCTATAATGTGGATTAATTTTGGTTAATGAAATAATGAGAGTACACACTACAAGTAATAATGTGGCAGAAAATGTGATTGAATTGTTGCAACTGTGTACTTCTGTAATTTGTATACTAAACTCCTACTCAGCACTATATTTATTATTCCTTACAGTACATACACGTTTATTACGGTTAAGAGTCATTTCGAGATATTATTTGATAGAAGTATGAAATAGAATTGCACGAATTGGTCAACATTATTATACTCGAGTTCCTTAGAGTATTTATTGTACACCCACCACCACTTGTATGATTCTATAATGCTTACTTTCACTAATTAAATTACCTAGTCCAATGTACTAAAATTGCGGTACAATTGCTTGAATGTGCTAAATGATTTGCTAATCAAGTTAAGTGCAATAATACATCCTTCATTCATTTCTAGTCCACAATGAAGATACTTTTAGCATTTATTGGTTATTTAGACTTAAACTGTTTTCATTGGAGATCATTTACTTCAAAAACCCAAAAATATTAGACTACTAAATCGTATTGTTAGCAGAGTATCTCACACTGCATACATTAGTGAATTCACGTCGCAATGCTGAAAACAATAATATTTTCATTACTCTTCCTACAACAACATCCATTCGCTAGAGCCCATGAAAGAGAAATTGAAGAAAATGAAATAGAATACATCGAAGAAAAAATAATCGCTAAATTACTAGGAAAGTACAACAAAAATATCATTCCACGCAAAATAAACGAATCCGGACCCATCCCAGTTGATTTTAGTCTTTACGTAAGGAGCATTGACAACATAGACGATATAAAAATGGAAATGAGTGTGCAACTAACTTTGCGTCAGTACTGGAGCGACCCAAGGCTAAAATATAATCCTGGAAATCTCTCTTCACCATATGTAACTATTCTGGATAACTCAAAGGTTTGGATTCCTGATTTGGTAATTCTGAATGAAAAGGAAGCACGTTTTCACAGCATCATATCTACAAACCAGTACACTAGAATATATCCTAACGGATCATTAGTTTACAGTGCAAGAATATCGTTAGTACTCAAATGTCCCATGAATTTAAAGTGGTATCCATTCGATCGCCCGGAGTGTCAAATAGTATTTACGTCGTATTCTTTTGGATCAAGGGATATCATATTCTCTTGGGCAATTCAAAATCCAGTTCAGATACCATTCGCATTCCAAGAGTTGGGGAAATTCTCTTTTTCTGGCTATGATATTGGGGAAGATTTTTCAAAAGCTGCAACGGGAGAATTCAGCCGACTTAATATAGCTTTAAAGTTTAGAAGACAAACATCATACTATCTAGTCCAAATTTACATTCCATGCTCCATGCTCGTCATGGTATCGTTTCTAGGCTTTTGGCTGGATGAAAGTGCGATAGATGCAAAAATCTCACTAGTTATTACTTCGTTGTTAGCAATAATTACACAGGCTTATGGGATAAATCAGCTAACTCCACCTGTATCTTATACAAAAGCTTTAGATATTTTCATTGCAGTGTGTGAAAGTTTAATTTTTCTTTCTCTTCTGGAGATTTCGGTGGCTAATCATGTATATAGGGTTGAATTGAAGCAGAAGGCCCTCAAAACTAGTAATAATAATGCTGCTACACAAATACAATTATTAATTCAACCTAAAAATATGAAAATTCCGAATTCAAAAGTAGTTCCAGAAGTAAAAACTACCGTTTTATTTCCAAAAGATCTATCCAGAGCAACTCGGATAGATATTATTGCACGTGCTCTATTTCCCCTAATATTCGCTGCTTTTAATATCGTTTATTGGTCTGTGTGTCTTTCACATAATGTGGAATCATAAAGATTTTATTTGCTTATTAGTCCCACAGAAATAGTATATTCACCTATCTATGCATCCTGGAAATAGTAATAGAATTTTAAAAAATATATAATTAATTGAAATGCATTTTAAGGTTTTTTAAGGCTAATAAGGACTTTATTAAACTTCAAATCCAAGCTTTCGACAAATAGCTTTTGTCGTTTTCAGGGGCAAAATAAAATCTTAAAACAAAAATATACCTTATCTCTATTTATAGTCCTTATGAGAAGCCCTATTTACATAATAAAATATAAGTAGCATAAGTATTTAAGTTACAATATTGTAATCCTTATTACATATTGAGTAACCTTAATTCGTATAAATCGTAGATATATTTATCTTATATTTTAACACAATTATTATTATGGTTTTTATTTAACAGATCGTCGTGTATAGATATTAAATGTACTCCGATCCAAACTTAGTACATCACAATGTAATGAAAGGGGTGTATTACAGCGAGAACCATATAAAAGCACATAGGTAACAATATTGAGTATGGAATATTACGTATTTGCATGCAATCATATATTCTTTAGACAACTTGGTTTAAAATATTGTAGTAAACCATATTTTATTTTAAAATGGATAATCAAACCTTGTACCATGCACTGGACTTTTTAAGTGGGCAATAAAAATTGAATTAACTGAAATAACGTACCACAATTTTTACAGCTAATTGCTTGTCATAATTTAAAATGAAGCAAAACAATAAATCAACATCACTTTTGCATATACTATACGGTAAAACAATTTTGGAAAACAGATATATAGTACATGCGAAAACTTAACTTTTTTATTCTACTGAAAAGGTGTTGTTCTGTGATGGAGGTAGAAGGCCAACACAACCACCAAAGCAATCAGTAAGTAAAAGTATTAACAAAAAGACTAACAAAATTACTGCCAGCAACACCAAGATAATCCCATTTCCTCCTCGCCTAAAATACTGATATTCCTATAGAAAGACAAAAAAGAAAATTACCACACAAGGAAATTGTAATATTGAAATATACCAAAGTTGTGTACTCACTATAAGAAAAAAGCACCCAAAAATAATTGCTTTCACACGAACATCCACATTATCATCAAATTGAATTCCTAATGTATGTTTATATTCAGGGGCTTCATCGCCCCAAAATTTTGTGATTTTTCCGATATCTGTTACTCCATCAATCATGCAAATCTCAAAATGTTCGTTGCAACACCAAAACACACATGGACTGCATGGTCCAAAACATGGTGCTTGTATTTTCAGAATCAATCTTCCTGTACTGTCGCGTACCAAATATGTAGAACTGAGGAAACCTTGATCCATCGTCCCCATAACCTTTTTATTTGGCGAAAATACCGTCACTTTCTGGGAAAAGGTAAATAATTGCATTAGACTCAACAATTAATAACATAACAGAGTAGTCCATGACCTACATCATCTTAATGGCGCTTGATCGCTTGGGCGCAAAAATTTGCACATCATGAGAGAAAAAGGTCATGATTACCTTGCTAGTAAAATCAGTAAAAATCTTTTTATTTTTATTATATTATTATATTTTATTTAGAAATACAGATTTCATTCCAAGGAGGATCTGACTTCCTTCCACATATATTAGAGGGTTTCCCACATAATCCACAACATCATAGGCAAATGTACTTCTACAAGTTTCTTTTCCACTGTATTTTCCTTCTCCTAAGTAATAGATTGTGCGTCCATTTAAATTCCAAGCTTCACGTTTTGATTTGGGATTAAAGTCAATCACTTCTACACACCCACAATATTCCAAAAATACCAATATTATTTTTCAATTACGTACTAGCTTTTTATAAAAAATAAATACCATATCATATTAACGAAAATCTACCTGGAGGAAATTTTTTACAAGCTTTGAAAAAGAGGTAATCAGTTCCATTTAGATATCTTAAGCTATCTGGTATATCGCTAAATTGTTGCGTAGCTAAAAGTTGCATTTAAACAGTAATGAACATTAAGGAAGAAATTCATTTTTCAAACAACTTTTTCAATATTGCCGGATTATGGATAAAATAATTGTAATGGTAGAATGGTACTCGCGTAAATAATGGACTTACAAGTGTCTGGCAAAATGATCGCTGCAGGATTAATCCCCCTTTCCAAATTTTCAAGGGCCAGCACATGGACACTTAGATGATCGCTATTGCCTGAAGGTAGTCGCTTCTCATAAGGGTTGGCACCGGTAGCGGCATAACCCCATGACCCTAGAGAAAATTCAGGGTGCATTAATTACATATATATAAATATACTTAGTATATTATTCCTACTAAATATTTACGTCATCAAATTAAGTATAACTTAATTATTACCTAAAATTGATTGCCTACCTAATATTCGCGTAACGAATGTACCTAATGTACCGAATGTGTGTAATACCATGTACCACAAATATATACTCAAATGTAATCCAAGTAAAAGTGAAGCAAATAAATATCGAAATATTCAATTCCACATAAGATTTAGCTGTACCTTTTTTGCTAAATGAAGTCGATTGAGTAAACCTGATTTTCTTTTTTAGATTTTTGGAAGCATCAGTGGACTCTGGCAACATCTTGATTATTAAAGTTAACTACTTTACAGGTTGATCTTAATCTTAACAATGATGAAACACTAAAATGAACCCCAATTTATTTAGATATATGTACGAACTACTATGTATATTACAAGTCTTCTCCAAAGTAATAATTTTGTAATGTTATTATGTAATTTGCTCAGACAGTTATTAGTAGAAACTTACCATTCTCCTAATTAATTCTCTCTGCACTGCAATAATTGCCTGAAACAAAATATTTACCTCTGACAGTTGGAAGCAGCTAATGGCAACCCCTATTCACTATTACCCTAATCCAATTATTCCTAAAATGCTATAATCATCTCGCACACGAGTTGAGTTTAGTTCTTAGCTAAATAAAAGAAAAAAAAATGCAATGGAATTTTTCAAAAACAATTTGCATGTAAAAGGTTGATTTAGTGTAAAAGATCCACATATAAAATTATTACAACTTCCTAAAAAAACTTCTAACTTATTGATATTTTTTAATGACATTAGAAATGGCATTGATAATAAATGTTCTATTTATATTATAGTGTAATATAATATTATTTCAGTAACTTTACATTAATTATTTAGTGTTTTTAAGGTTAACATGTTATACTGCACAATGTGATTCCTTTTTACCTAATTTTTTTTTAATAAAATGCAGAAATGCACTATTCACTCATCAAAATATTCCTCTTGAAATAAATATTTGAGAAAAGGAAATTAATAATTAAATATCAATATAAAATAATCCCATTCGCATTCTTTAATTAAAAATCCCCTGCAAATGTAAAATATATTTATTTTTTCAACATTTTAGCAATAAAATGAAAAATTGAAATAGGCGGTACCTTTAAATAAAATATTATTTCATTAGACATCTCTATGTGCACTTTTATTTTTTTGCATTTATTAAATTTTTCTCAAATTTTTTTTACACATCAATGATTCTTTTTAATATCTTTTTGGTTATTATTTGCTTTTTTAGAAAAATTAAATCAAATGTAAATTATTAACGCTGAACATTTTTCAGCATGGGAAATGGGAGTGGAAATGGTATGCTTCTGGATTGCAGATATCAGTGCATGTGCGCTACGATTCAAAATAGTGGTATCCTCCATCCGACACGTGCGTTTTGCCATTAGGCAAAAATGTGTCAATGTTTACATAAATGATAAAAGATTGAAATAAAATTCGAATGAATAAATAATTTCAGTTATTGAATTTAATTTGTAATATTGACATACAGTTTAATATTTAAAACAAAACTTCAATCATGGGTTGTTACAGAATTTATGTTGGAAATCTTCCCCCAACTGTAACAAGTGAAGAGCTGAAATCAAAATTTCAAAGTTTTTGTACGAGAGTTGGTAACGAGTTGGAAATCAAGAATAAGAACGAAAGTACATTTGCCTACCTTAATCTTTATGATGACGAAGGGGAAGAAAGAAACAGATATGATGGAGCTGCACTTAAATACGAACAGTTACCTAATAATATTCAGAAATGTAAGAATTTCGTAGTATTTTCAATTACAAAGTGCATTAATGATTAAATTGTTGATTAATTGATTATGAATGGAATTAATTGTAATATTATTAGTGCATGGATGAAAAGAAGAATTAAGATTTATTTTATTTAATCAATAATTGTGCAGGGATGTTGTGTATAAAATAGAATTACAATCTTTGATGTTTGATCTCCTATATTATGTATAATTTTGATTACAGGTATCGCTGTTATGAATAACACTACATGGAAGGGGAACCTTATAAAAGTACAATTGGCCAAGGAAAGCTTTCTATCCAAATTAAAAAAGGAGCAACAAGGGCATAATGCTGACTCTTCTCAGGGAAATGTCCAGACTGGTGGAAACTATCAAGATCAGCAAAGACAAGGACAACAACCAATTGAACGCGCTCGTCCGGCATTTCATACGGATGAAAGATCTTCAAAATTACTAGCACTGGCTGGAATGGCTCCGATTGCCCCTTCCAGCAGACACCAAAATCACCGAAAAGAGGAACCGTCAAAACCCGCAGTTTACGATTTCGAGATTGTCAGTTCTGCAAATTCTTCTGATACCCCTTCCAAATTGCTAGCTTTGGCTGGAATGCCCCCGGTATCCCCTCCGAAACACAGAGAACGCAGAGAGCGTCGAAACGAGGAAGTTCCCAAACCAGCAGCAGATTATGACTTCGAGATCGTCAGTTCTACGGCCGTTCCTCCTAGCCCTCGTAATAATGGAGTTAAGAATAAACGAAAAATTACACCTGAATCTTCCTCAGATTCTTCCGATTCAGAACCCGAAGTTAAAGAAGGGTTTATTCCAAAATTTCGAGGATTACTACAAAGTTTTCCTGTAACTCCGTCGAAGGAGCATGAAATCCCTACCAAAGTAGAGCCCGCTACTATTAAGATTCACACAGTGTCCGCTCCAGATAATGAGCAATCTAACAAACCAGGAATTAAGTTCAACCCCCTAAAGAGACAAAAATCTAATGACCTGAGACTCCAGTCAATGGAAAACAGATTTATGAATGAAAAACGGCAAACAGATGTCATAAAACATTCTTTAAAACTACTGAATCCTACTTCCCAATTTGAGAATGTACAATCATCTTCCGATCCAAAAGAAATACCAGCAAAGAAAAAGAAGGGGAAAACAATGGAACTGTTCAATGAAGCTGATGACGAGGGCGACGAAGATAGTGGTTTTAATTTTGATTTGAAAAAGCAATTCGAGGGAGAATCAGGGCAAAAGCTTCTAGAGCTAAAATCCAAATGGAATTTCGATGAACGTTTTCAAATTGATGAAAGGTTCAAGGAAGCTGAAGTAAACAATGACCATGCAACAGAAGAAGATGGAACAAACATCCTAAAGGAAAAGGCAGGCGAGATGGATATTCTTACCCAAATGTTTGGACATGAGGTCGTCAATAAAACACCAGGGGACAAAAATCAAAAAAAGTCCAACTCAGACTTCGTCATCGTTCCTAGGTATGATCCAGATTTAGATGACCATAAACAAAAGTATGAGCAACAACCTTCAGGTGTCACATCCAAGAAAAATAAAAACAAAGCTGACAAAAAGTCTAGCGAATTGCCAAAGCCAGGCAGTGACAATACTTCCGTGCCGGCCGAACCACCGAAAAAATCAGAATATAAGGTTGCAGACAACTTGAAATCCCTATTTAGCACTGAGACTTCTTCAACATCAAAAAACGAAGAATCAAATACTTTCAGTCTTCTTGCTGCATACGGTAGTCAAGCGAATGATGAGCAACATATTTTACAAAACGGCAACACTGCAACAGACCAACCTCGAAAGTTTTGGCAATCGAATCCATTTAAATATGATTCCAGTGATGAGGACGAAGAAGATGAAACAAAGAAAGTTGTCAAGTCTAAGAAGCCTTCAGCTTCAACATACGTACCTTTAATTAGGAAAGACTCCTTCTTTTTTAAGTCCAAGGACACACGTTTTGAGTGTATTGAAAAGTTCTTTCTTGTGGCTGATGAAGATTTTGCTACTGTTAATAAGAATTTTAATGATACCGATAGGGCTGAATTAAAATCACTGGTAAAAGCTAAAATAAAAAATACTAGACGAAAGAGTGATAAGAGGGATGAAGCTCTGAAGCGATTGCGAAGAAAGCAAAAGATGAAGAAGAAACAAACATCAAAGAGCAATAAGAAAAAATTTGCCATCAAACAGTGAAGATGTAGCTTATAATTTTTGTTTTCAAATGACATAAAGCACGAAATCAGATGAGTTTTTAAAAAATATAATAAAAAATAAAATACATGTTTCTCATGAAGACATATTTTTGCTAATACTTTGGCACTGTTTATTGGTACAGATGGTACATAAAACCCCACAATATTATATTATTATAGAATTTCCCATTAGCAAATTAATTGCCCGGATATTGCATCATAGCCTTAGTGTAGGTACTTATAATATAATCCATGGAATGAACGATAAATGAATAATAGGGTGAATTTGCAGTATTAAGTACGTATGTGTTTAATAATATATGTACATAATTATATATATAAGTAGTAAGAGTACCCACTAAATCATCAATATCAATACATAAGGTTAATACTAAGCAAATATTTTGTTCGTCAAATAATAAAGTGCATGCTCTCTCTCTCTCTCTCTTCATTGCTCAATGTCATTCTGAGTCAGCTAAATAAAGATTAATGAGAGGAGAGCAGGAGAGTAGAGAACCCCGCCCCAACATTTCATTCCCAGGTGTAATTAGGTTGGCAGTTCATGTCATCGTGTTTCATCAATTTATGCAAATTGACACAATTTACCCGGTTTTTAATTTTCATTAGTTACATGATGATATAACATTACTTTCATTGTTACACTACTGTTACATGCAAATATCCGTGCAGTTTTTTGACTACCTAGGTTAGCTATAGTGATACTACTGACTGACGCAGTGACATAGTGACAATGACATTTGGCTAAATGTATTTTCATTTAGTAATAATTTGTTAATTAAATTTACTTGTGCATACATGATAATATTTATCTTTATCCTGATCCTCATAAAATCTCACGCTACATTACTAGAATATATCAATTTAAAAAGTCATAAATATTAAACGATTAGTTAGTTTGAAGTTATCTAACGCGATGAGTTAGGAAGAATGCAGTAAAACCTTAAAATATATCACAAAGACATAGAAATTTCCATATTACTGATATTTACTTACATACAACATATGAATGTTCAGCCCTTGTGAATGCAGCAGTATTTTCACAATTGTACTGGATATGAAACTATTTAATTTTTAAAACTTAAATGAATAGTTAAAAATAATTATGAGAACCCATTTTTCATTTTTGCAAACCACCAATTGGGGTGCTTCTATTTTGCCAAATACTATTTCATTTTTTGGACTTACATATTTTGGAAACCATTTCGCAAACCATGTCTGTGTACGCTTGCCTATATAGGAAGTGTTGCGTTATGGTCTGTCACTTGTCCATCGGCAGTATACTATGTCCTTTATTCGCATTATTTCTCGGTAATTTAATGTTTTATAATTGTCCAAATATCACAAGACACATTACAATATACTTTATGACATGAGCCATAAAAGGTCATAAAACAAATAAAAGCTACTAAGCTACGATAATCTAGGTACATTAAGCTCAATTGTCAATCTGTCCATGTATTACGTATTCCAAACACGAAACAATCTTTGTGCTTTAACCGTGGATGGAATATTTCGGAGTATTCGGAGTAAAGAAAGAAACACGCCCGAGAATTATTTTTGCCATTCGTGCGCTTGTCAGTCGGATAAACAGGTCAGGATTTTTGGCTGTCATCATTATAATACAATATACATTCAATTGAAAAAGTGTACATAAGTAATTGGTACAGTTATAATTTTTACATACACTCAACATGCAAGCAATTTACATTTTAGTACTGCTTCAGGTAATTATGAGTTATTTAGCTCACGCTCAAGAATCTCATCACGGCGAGCAAGAGCAAAGTGAAAATGAAGCTGCAGACGAAATTCTCAAGAAGCTTTTCTCCAACAATTACAATAAAAACATTCGCCCTAATGGAATAAATGGAACTGGTCCAACTGTTGTCCGAGTAAACCCTTACGTTCGCTCTATCGACTACATTGACGATGTGAACATGGAATACGGTCTAGAAGTGACTTTAAGACAACAATGGCTAGATAAGCGTCTGGAATATTTGAACATTTCACGAAATCTCACTTACCTCACCCTACTTGACAACTCTAAAGTATGGGAACCTGATTTATTTTTCAAGAATGAGAAAAAAGGTCACGTTCATGACATTCTCACTCCCAATTACATGGTAAGAATATTTCCAGATGGGAAAATTCTGACGAGTATTCGGATCTCCTTGAAATTAAAGTGCCCCATGCATTTAAAAATGTACCCTTTCGACAAGCCTTCATGTGCCCTAACGATGGCTTCTTATTCATGGTCTCAAAAAGATCTGATTTTCAAATGGAAGGAAATTGATCCCGTTGAAATATCTGAAGATGGAACTTCTTTGGCTCGTTTCAATTTAAATGCCCATAAAACGAGTTACTGCAATTCTAAGACTACCACCGGAGTTTACAGTTGCCTTCATGTGGAATTTTATTTTATTAGAGATTTTACATACTACTTGATGCAGATTTATATTCCTTCTGCTATGGTGGTCATAATTTCTTGGCTAACATTTTGGTTGGACGAAAGAGCAACGGATGCCAGAATTTCTCTAGGAGTCACCAGCATCTTGACAATGGTAACACAAGTCTACGGAATCAATCAAACAAGCCCTTCTGTGTCTTATATTAAGGCCCTGGATGTTTGGACGGTGACTTGCCAGATATTTGTTGTGGGGACACTTCTGGAATTTTCTTTGGTGAATCACGCAAGTAAATCTTATCCGGGTAGCAGCAGTGGCAGTAGCCAGAAAAGGCAAGAAACCATGACAAATTCACAGCAACAATTCGACTTAATTGGCTCCGATCGAAGAAGATTAACGCAGAGTAATGCTGGTGCGGGATACAATGTGTTCTTCTTTATGAGGCATCACTCAAAGGCCAGAAAAATCGATATTATCGCCCGTATAATGTTTCCAGTGGCTTTTTTCAGTTTTAATTGTGTGTATTGGTTGGCTTATTTTAAATTTTAAAGTTTGCGAAATAGATAATCTCTTACACATTTTAACGTGAAATATGGAGCAATTTGTGAAAAAGCTAACTTACTAGTAACTGTAATTTAAAATATACCATTTGTGTAGGTTGTAGATAAATTATAGACTATTATATAAATTAATCGAGTAATAATATCATTATAGAGTTTTGTGCTCTTAAATATGCTATTGTCAACATGACAATTATCCATTCTTCTTCGATTGAAAGTTTGAATCATGTATTTATTTTCAATAAGATTATAAATGGCAGAAGGAAGGGTTTGAATATTTGCATTTTCATATCACATTATTAAATAATTTACAGATTTACAATTCATCTTTATACATCACACCACATAATTCAGAATTTTTCTTATTGAGAGCGTAAGTAATGCCTGTGACAGGAGTTGTCTTGTATTTTGCTTTACGTAATTTGTGTTTGCTACCAGGAATGCGCTCAGTCTTATGAATATTTTGTCTGAAAGGGAAATTAAATAAAGAATACATTGCATTGATAATTATCATTAAATATGGATTGAAATGTATACAATGAACTAAGCAGTAAGTAGATATTATGTACACAAATTAATCTTATGCAACAGCAAAATGTATTAATATTTGCTAATAAAATAGACACATTTAAATGCGACTATTTTAAGCGAACTTAATTATTAAGCTTGCATTTTTACCTTATGTTAAATTCAGGTTGTGTCAATTTCAGACACATTAGGACCCCATCGTAGAAATTGATATCGGATGTAAAGTGTAATGCAGATTCTGTAGCAACTGTGTAATCAACTCGACTGCGAACGAAGGAAGTGTCAGCTCGGACAACACTTTGCAAAAATAGTCCAGCTCTGAAAAATATTAATTAGAAATGTCGATCGTTTAGAACATTAAGTAGGTAACAATGCATAAACGCAATCTACTGTTAAATCACTAGTATGTATTCCCTTAAGATTTCTATTATTATCAACTTACCTGTTTTCGACTAAGGAATTAGCAGTTCTGTGCCACAAAGACAGTTGAACTTGTCCAGCTAAGTCAAAGGAAAGCCCTCCTTGGATGGTAATATCTGCAACGATTCCGCTGAAAAGTGGAATTGCTTGTTTCTCGTCTTGTAGTAAAACGTTTCCCTAAAATAAAATAAAATAAACCATATTGTTTTTAGTTCGGGATAATGTGTAAATTAGGCGAATGCAGACTTTCATGTAACATTATAACATTTTTAGGTATTGTTAAGTATATACCTGAAGTGCTGTGGTACGTTCTGAACCTGCTCCAGACCACACTAAGCTCATCAGTTCACCTTTTCCAACAAAGAAAACAATTGGACGTGTTTGCACTCCCATTAGAGTCAATTCCATTCCAGCAGTTGCCTCCTCGGCATCCGGTTCAGCTTCAGCCTCATCTTCAGAAGAACTGGCGAAAGAACTCAGCCCACCGGCAAATATTCCAAGCTATAAGCAATCATATAATGAAATAAATTTTGACCTATTTTCTTACACAGTAGAAACATTATTTAGCATATTTTTTGTCAAAAAAATAAATTAAACCAAAAAGGAATGTGGAAATAGATTTGGTATAGAGAAATGCTGCTGAAATGTATCGTAATACCGAAAGCAATTGTAGAGTATCATCCTTGCTACGAATGTAAACATCAAAAGAACTTCTCTTCAGAATTTTTCCTGACATTTCAATAGCATTTGAAAAACTGCTATTTCCACTGGGAGTTTCGGTGAAGATCCTCGTAAAGGATGTACTAAGTCCTCTAGGAGATAAATGATGATAAGTTCTGAAGTTGTTTTCTGTAATGATATCAGCCATAAAGACTTCCAGTTGTTTATTAGTGTCCATGAATTCGTGAACTCGATTCCACATGAAAGTGGCTACTTCCGCATGTTGACTGTCCGAAACCTTTTCCAGAAGTTGGAATATTTCTTGAACTTCTTCTTTCGTGGGGAAATTTCTCAATATAAGATCTACAGCTAAAGTTCTTACAGAAGAATCGTACTTTCTACCAAGCTGCATCACAATTTTAATCAAAATTGGTCGATATTTAGAGTCTATATATGAATCAGGCATTGCATGAATTGATTTCATTGCCACAAGACTGACTTTCTGCTCTGCAGTTTGCACTATTTCAAAAAGGGCTGGGACCGTTTTCTTCGACTTGAGATTCTTAAGAGATCTAAGATAGAGTTGCTGACAATCTGCAGCTAGCTCGCCGGAACAGGAGAGTAAAGACTTTATTAAGTAGTCTTCCACATCTGATCCTATTGAAGATGTTCCTTTAGATAACAATTCTGCGTTTTCTCTTAAAGTGTGGACCAATGCTGCTGTAGTTAATGTTAGAGTTTGTTGCAATTTCTGAGAGGGAACTTTCTTCTTCACGATTTCAAACAACTCTGAAAATACAATTTATTTTAGTTATCTTACTCTTTAGTTAACAATGATATTTATGTTAGCAATTAGCTGTTAGTTTTGTAAGAATGCGTTTACCAGCAAGAATTTCCTCTGAAGGGGATGACGATAGAGAAAGTCCAAGAAGGTATCTCTCAGGATTATCATTTTCATCTTCCGAATCAAATTTCAGCGTACTCATTGCGACTTTGTGAGAATTTGCCGTTCCAGCTGCAGCACATACGTCAAGAAGTTGCGGACTGTAGTATTTTAATAATTTTCAGGTTATATTATAGTTTACTTCTTCAAATATTATCTTTACTAATTTTTTAATATTTTATGGAAAGTATCTTCCCTATCTGTTTAAAAGGTTTGAATATGATAAATATTTGCTTACTAAATTAATAAGTTTGGCTTCACAATCTTTTTCATCTCTTCAAAACTTGCATCTCGGAATTTTTGAACTAATTGTATAAATGCCGATGACATTTTGCTAGTAGCCATGTTGTCCGATGTCAAAACTCTTGTCAAAATGTCAATCTAATAGCCAAATTAAAGTAGGGATTCATTTCATTGACTGGTTAAGGACAAGTTACTCAGAAATTCTGAATGAGGTTACATGTAACATGAACTTACAGTTTTACAATTGGCTGCTTCACAAATAGGAATTTTTTCAGGTGTTGGTACCAAACTTTCAGGAGTAAGTTGAATACCTTTGTTTTTGGCAATTTCTTTGATGGCAGCCTCCGCTGTAGTTGCTTTCACTACTTTATCTTTCGATGTACTTGTTCCTGTGTGCCAAAATATTTTGCATTGCCAATTTTCATAATGAATAAATATTATTTAGATCTACATATTACTGTAGTTAGCATTTTTATCTAATATGTACAGAAATTCATTCTACCGTGTACATAATAGCAATAGGTATTATATTATGTACTATATAAAGAAAAAGATCCGCATCACATTCAACATTGGTAAAATATATCAACTAACCACTGAGTTTAAAGCTTTGTGTTCCTTTAACATTTGCTCCGACTTCCTTCTTGGCAGTCACCCTCACAACATGTGTTTCGGTAACCTCTGCTTCCTCCACCACAGTCCCCTCTCTTGAAAGGATAAGTTCAGCTCTAATCTCAGAATCTATCTCAGAGCCAAGAACTCTGGAGTTGTGGGTCCTCAACGGAAATGGAACACTTGCATCGGAAATATCACATTTCCCTGTGATGGTCTTTGTTATTTGTCGGTTCGCCTGGATATCATAGTTCACAGCACATTTTCCTCTCGTTGTATTCTCCGTTATATCACCATTTGTAGTATGATACTAAAAAATCATACAAAAAATTAGAGTAGAAAGTAAAGCAGATGCCTTTATGGGGATTTCATATTACTACGAGAGAAACATAAACCAGACTCATTGTACATCATTTTTTTCTCTTCATTTCCTTAAGAACATAAAAATACGTACCTGCAGAATATTAGCTATTCCTTTCTTAATGTTGACTAATGAAAGGTCATCATTTTCCACAGTATATGTTTTCTGTACTTGGCCATCCTTCCAGTGTACATAAAGTGGATGTAGAGTTGCAGAATCAAGCTGAGAACTATGATCCCTAAATCCTTCCGGTTGTGGAGCTTTCCTGGACTTTATTTGAAGTTGCGGT
Source organism: Tomocerus mixtus (assembly GCA_034694165.1). NCBI lineage: Eukaryota > Metazoa > Arthropoda > Collembola > Entomobryomorpha > Tomoceridae > Tomocerus > Tomocerus mixtus. The sequence goes on along the minus strand of JAQFYC010001863.1, from coordinate 9,682 downwards.
TTGACTAACTGGAATTTTACATTAATTATCATTCATTTATTTTTATTTTCACTCTATGAAGTAGGTTGTTTCCTTCTTCATGGTTAAATAATGCGTATTTTCATGAAAATAGAAATTTCAATTCACTTGAATCTCTAAAATAGCTCCTCCCGGTTCATTTTGCCACACCGATCTGACTTGAACCTGGCTAATAATTTTGTATCCCACGGTAGATCCAGTTTTAACTTCTGCACTCGGTACATCTGCATTCGGTTCATTCAGTTCCAAGCCGAGAATGTAATCATACGTGTACAAGCTCCCAACTTCATAGTTTTTCGTCGATGCTGCGAAGGAGACCAATACAAAACCAAAACTAATTGTAAAAAGTCTTGAGAGTAGAACTGATATTGACATTGACAGCCACACAACACCGAGGCTGAGAACACGAGTCATTTTTGACTTTTTTTAATCTTAACTATGTATGTACTTGTTTTTGTACTCTAACCGCTTATATCATTCGGTATATCTTTTAAGCACATATAAAACTAGATTCTATTTTAATTTAATTGCCAAAAATCAATTTAACTATTTTCATATCACACACGCACACATTTACAGTTAATTCACTGCACTTGTTAGGTACTAATCCAGTTTACATTCTCAAAATGTTCATAATACTATTACTTGTATCATAACAACAAAATTATGATCCATATAAATACACAGAAGCATGTATTTAGTGCTACACAGCTTAACAATGTTTATATTTGCATGCAATTCAGTGTGTACCAAAACAGGGTCTAGTAAGTGGATTGCATTCGTAGTAAATCACATACTTAATTATTATTATTATATCTGGTACACAGACAGCAACATCACTAACTCTGTAGTACTATATTGCGTATTGGCAAACATTCTGTCAGATAAGAAGTCCCGTTAGCTTCCACAATTAGTTTGGCCTGCTCTGGCCTGGCTGTTAGTCTACTGTGTTTAGTTAGTGCACAAACCATAGGCGTAAAGGTAGAATCATCTAAGCTTCTATTATTACCTATGTAATGGTATGTAAGCAATTTATGTGCTCAGAACTAACAATCGGCAATCTATTTCTGTGCTGTACTGTCTTCTGCTTACTTTTTCCATTAGGTAAATAGTTAGTAGCACACAGTCGGAATATAACGGATTAAGTTATTCCAATTGTTTTTCAATCAGCATAATATGCCTACTTACAAATACTTAATACAAGTGTCAAGTTTAATTGTAAGTATTGCACACTAAGAATGTGGATAGGTATTCTATAGGTACATATAAATATGCAATGCAGTACATATGCCAAATTATTTCACATACTAGACACAAATGACACAATCACATCACATCACACAAATACAGGCAACAGTTTAAGCTTGATGAGCTGATGATTACAGGTTGACTTAAAAGCTAACAATGAGTTACCCGAAGAGCTCAATAAATTTTTTGCTCCGTATGTAACAACTTTCCATTTGTTTGCCGCAAGTTTTGGGAGAAAAAAGATATGAACTTGACCTAACTGACCTGACCTAGAATTGAAAAGTCTTTTCGTGTCCCACTTGCTCTTTATTCCTTAAAAACGAAAACCATATCCCTCTTTTTCTTCGTCTATCTGTAGTATCACCGGAATGTTTGACCAAGTAGTACATTTCCTAATCCAGATGGATTGGTTTTGGTTTAACTATGTATCAGTATAGATATATACTTTTGTATTGTATGAATATCTGTATAGTGTGTGCCTAGTTTAATATTCACTAATATGTATGCACTACTACGATGGAATGAATTGAAGTTGTCCTAATTTGTTTTCTATTGGGAATTCCACCAAGGACACTTGTTGTTGTAGCCTGTGTTGTAGTACCTGTGCGGTTTCGTAACTAAAACTGAATTCCATATTATGCCTTATGTATTTGAATGTGACACAGCTGAAGATACAAATACATTCAAGGGAACCCAGCACAACAGAACACGAATTGATGTTGCTCTACTTTTTCTTTTGAATCGAAAGGACCTTAAACTTCAATTTCAATTTCTCAATATCCCTTTTTGAGTCAAAATAAGTGGAAACTGCACTATAAACAAGTTGAATTGAATGGAGATGGAAAACCATCTGTCTCTTTGCTTTGGCTATGTAATGCAACTTTGTAAATTGTTGTAGTAGTTGTATGCAGGATACATAGCTAAACTGTTATGTTATGCATTACATTACCCTTCTGATGATAGGTAAGTAGTAAGTAGCAAGGTACATTATAATATGTATTGTGTGATCTGATCTGTGTATAAGTTAAACAGTAGAACTACTAGCCAGCTACCTTTACTTACCTCTACTATAATTCAGTTTAGTATGCCCTTCTTCTGACTTATACTTACTTACTACAAAACGAACACCAACTCTTACTTCATGCCCCAGGATTAAGAATCGCTTCAGGTTAAATGGATACAAACGGAACAAGTTCTTGACCGCGGTGAAGGTCTTTTCTTGGCTATTCCTATCGCAATGTAATCGTAAAACTTTAAGGCATGTTTCTTCTACTCATCAACTCATCCTTTTCTTTTGCCTACTAACATTAAAGTATAAGTAAGTATAATATTATAGTGCATACCTAACCATTAGTGTACTAATTTATCTTTTATACACTTAAATCATTTACTATTTATTATTATTATTTGCTTCTTAGATACATCATAGACTTTAGTCTGTCTAAAACTGTAACGTAACTAATTGTGAGTACACATAATTGATCAGTATCTATTTTTATCTTTCCATGTGCATGTAATTACTCTATAATTGAGCTAGCAGTGTTACACGTTACATATAAAGGCAATTAAATTTTGTTCAATTTTTTAAATTCTTATATAATTGAAACATGAAAAAGCAAACCAAAATCTTATTTATATAGAATCACTTATAGCATAAATAATCTTATAGTATCTTGTCTATTGTATAGGTAAAACATTCAAGAGCACATATAAATCTATAATATTGTGTAGTAGATAATTTGTAATGAGATATTGTGCAATATAACGTTAGAAACTGGAAACACAAGAATAAGAGTATACTATTAAATGTTCAATATCTTTACATACCAAGTAACATAAATGATGAGTTTGTGCTTCGTAATTCTTACAATGAACATTTGCCTTGATCTTAGCTGGACTGGAATACACAATGTTAATTGTATTTGGAATGCTGGTAGCATTTAACATAGCTTAAGAATTTACCATTTACTTTAGCATTAGCACGTCATTGCATAACACGAAAGAATAGTAATCGCACTAATTTAGATAAACAGTGCACGATTGATAGGCCAAGTATTAAAACAACGGTACAATAGCATCTGTAGTACACAGGTACAATAACATAAAGTAATACTACGTGGAAGCAGTACAAAGGAGACTCATCTGGCTCTGGCTGGCTGGACTAGTGATCTCCTATTCATTCTGCATAATGTTTCTCCTCTGAGAATGAATGAATTTGAATTGGAATGCAGATTTGTCGGTTTCTGTTCTGGCCTGACGTATTCCTGTTTAGGTTACGAGTTAGGACGACAAAATGTGGTCTAGTGTGTTGTGTTTGTATGTAGGTATGTGCAGATGAAGATGGAATGAATATAGGTTACGGTTTTACCGTAGCAAAACACTACAAATACTAATAAGAACCACATGCTGTTTTCCTTGCTTTATATTACCCTTGCTGTTACAATAACGTTTTGTACACTCTGTGTCAAACTAAATACAAGAACTTTAAATGCCTACCGGAGAAAGATATTTATTTTACATTTACCTGTGTTATATTTATTCAATAATTCAAATGCTAAGTCATATTTATGCTAATGCTAATTGAAATAGTAACCTAAACATAATTATTATAAGTATATGGGCCACCTAAAGGTGTATCTAAATTGTTAGTAATGCTGATGACGTGTTGAGTATGTGTTTTACAAATAGGAGTAGAGACTTTGCTTAAGCAGACAGTTATTATTAATTCATATTCACTCACTGCGACGATAAAATAAGGAGAATTAAGTAGGCAAATGGAACAAAACGAAATTTTATAACGGATTAAAATATATGGTGAGAAATCGTAAAAAGTTGTAATGGTAATGGTGGGAAAGGGGAAGTCAATAAATACTAAAACGCATTCACGAGAGATAAATGTCAGTAAACATTGTTAATGCTAATAATAACCGGTAACCAGTGGAAAATGAAATACATGCATAGAGGATGTATTTACATCTTTTAAGCTACCTTACATTACAATAATATCATAATGAGTACTTCCTGTGTGTTTTGTCAAGATTTAATGAACGTGATTATATATGTATAACAATCACATACACGCAAGTATGTATATACAGTACATAAAAATTGCAATGAAATCACAAGTCATATACATATCCTTTAAATTACATTATTCGCTATATAGAATGGGTATACTGAAAGCAAAGTTGCTTACCTGGGGCTTGATGACAATTTGATCCTGAAATGAAAATAAACAACAAAGGATTACAATTAATTTGCTACACCTGTATAAGTATAGATAAAGCACAATTAAGATATTTATGAAGGTATTTTCGTATTATAATCATTTATACACTCGTGATACATATTTACGTATTGTACTTTTGTACTATGCAGCATTGTATACGTCTATATACAGTGGGGTAGGGCAAAAAAGTAGTGTAAGAATTTTACAAAGACGCAATTTATGTCTACCTATACATATGTGTATAATCGAATCTTTATAACGATTGTTACATATTGGCTATTAACCTCTTGACCTTAGGAACTGAAAATACCTAAATGAATTCCATTCATGCGACGAAGGATAAGTAATATTTAATTTGCTAAAATTGTATTTATCATAATTACGTTTAAAAGAATATCTACAGGCTAATATATCTTAAAAAACTAAAGTGTCTATTAATGACTGGCGCGATGGGCTAGTATATATGCAACAAAACAGTGAATAAATAATAATGTCGGTACATACTATGTATGGTGCGATGTAAATGATATTTGTACTATATAATTAAATATGAGAATACCATTTAGTAATCAAGATCGGCCCATATTGCATTTAAGACTTAGAATTATAAAAATGCTGAATAATCCTCGTTCGCTATTCTATAATAAAAATCCAATTCATTTTATCGTTTCTAAAGTAGTTACCTACATAAATCTCGCACTCACTTTATCCAATTCGCAATAAAAGTGTGGACATATTCACTAAAAAATAATTATGCTGCTCTGTCATAATTGTGTATCTATGGAAAAGTTGTGTGAGATTGCATTTTCATAATTACGCTTACTGACATATGATTAGAGTGACATTATAATAGGTAACAGGTACCTATATAATATTATGTAGCAAGGTCATATGAAAGAAAAATAGTTTAATTACTTATAATGGAATGTCTATGTTAATCTGCTTTTGTAGATTGCTTTAGCGACATCATCATTCCATGCTAGATTTTAAATACTTAGTAAAAATTTCCCGACCTTGTCTTAAAACTATATACAGTAGTCCACTAGCTATATATACCTATGCTTGGTATAAATATCATTTACAACGCACCATACACAGTATGTACCGACATTATTACCTTTTACATAAAAGGTTCCAGTATCTGCTTAAACAAATAAAAATGAGAAGCATACCATAGGTATACCATTAATTATAAAGATGAGCTGAATTAGTTTTTCCTATAAATAGTTTAGGTAATAAAAATCTTTAGTCAAATACCCTATGACATAACATCGCTATAATACAAATATGAATACGCTTATTCAGGATGAATAACCATATAACTACTATTGCATTGATATCAAAAGGTCAAGGGGAGATTAACCAATCTGTAGATCATTTATGTATCTTATCTACTTATTCTTATAACGTGCGCACACATACTTACAGTATGGTGTCATGTCTTTATTGTTCGAGATAATTAGTAATAAATATAATGATGAATATCTACCAATATTGTCGGGTACAACGATTCATATGACGCACATAACGAACAAATAAAATTTTCCTAATTTTTACTAGCTAACATGTTTGAGTACCTAGTTATTTATCCTTTGTGTACTTTTGTCACTAAATACTTACTGCTAAAAATTAGATATGAATTCATAATGAAATGAAAGTGCATATTATATTTTGCATTGCGTACTGTAAATGACATAATTGCAGAAATGCGTAGTACATTTTGTAAACTCGACTTACCAAATACTGCAAAAACTAAAACCAATCCTGCTCTCCATCGATTCATTTTAAAACATTAATATATGCACACACTTGATTTGAGTAGGTTTTGAATTCGTTCCAATATAATACAATAAACAGGTTGGATATGGATGCTAATAAGTACACGGCTGTAATTTTTATGTCCCTGCGTACTGCTGAACTTGATTTTCTGTTCTACAGACAACGCAACTTTTATTGTACTGTATATTCTCTGCAGTATCTGTGTGAATGTAAATTCGTATTCAGTTTAAACTCGTGGACACTATCACGTTAACGTAACATGAAACAATAGGAAACTTGTTTGTTATAGCCTTAATAATTTTCTTAAATCTGTGTGTATTAAATCGTTTCTAGTTTACGTGTAATAAAATATAGACTTTAATGTATTGTAGTGCATATAAATACGTATTTTAAGAGAAATGAGGTATATGTATTTTTGAATTACTAGAGGAACTCTTATGTAAGACGGAGATTTAGTGATAATTCGCTGTCGCTACCTCGCGATGCGATGAAATGACAGAATTGGAATTAAAATCGAGTTCACAAATCGACTGTGATGTTATAGTATACTATGTAGTAGTAGTAAATAGCTTATGCTTCATTAAATAAAGATGAACTCAGTCACTTTACGTATAATCTTTAAATTGAGATGATTAAAACTGCTTACTCAGGAGTTTCCAGTTTGGAAAAGGGAGATATGTACCTACAAATATGCATATACAGTAGAGGCTCTGTCATACATATACGCTACATATATTACACGTTCTTCATGATTATCCTATAAAAGTACTTATCTTGAATACATAAATTTCGTTGAGCAAAGCACTAAGGGTTATTGAATTAATGGAAATGCTGAAACTGCGTGCTCCCTGCTCTCTTACTTAATTATTTCTTACATCTATACTTAGAGAATGATTCCTGTTATCAATTATACTGTAGATTCGTTTTCATTACTTGCCCAACCGTACATACAATCTCTGATAATCATACAGCGCATACATTACTGCTTTAGTAATATATGTAAGCTAAGTGCCTAAATAGTTCAAATCTTTGCTTTCATAAAAACTAAATCATTTACTTTTCTCTGATTCGTCTCAATTTATTTATATAAATGTGGTATGTGGTCTGGTCTGGCCCTACCACATAAAATCATCTTTGCATTTCTTGAAGATGTGATAGTAATTAAATTGTAAAAAACAGGCGAGGACATAAGTGTCAAAGATAACTCTTCAAAACGAATTCAATTTTTGTAACCTCTCATTATTTGACATTCATATGGAATGAACCTATATAAGTCGTAGGCACAAACACATTATTTAGTACCACTAAGCACCTGGTGAGTACCCATGAATAAATCGCGTCCTGTTTTACTGATAACTGCTGAATAACTGTAGTATGTGCAGGTAAAAGTATTTGGGCTTCCTAATAACTGGCGTAACTAGTTGTATTTATTGTAGAGCCTGGAGTAACCAATTCATCAACTCGATGAGGTGAAAATATCTTTTAAAGACTAAAAGTCTTTAAATATCTTAAGCCTAGTCAGTGGATGTTTATGCATGGGGATCGGTTTCTAATGGTTAAATGGTTGCCTCTGCCTCCGATATACAAATACTACTAAATACTTTTCACTAAATGTATACTTAACTGTTAATACAACTATAAATTCACCACTAAATACATACAATCAACACCATACAATTATTACACGATTATATCATGCCACTGACTTGAAAATAAGTGAAGCAACTTACGTTGTATGACAGGGAAATAGACTTCTTAAAGTTAAATAAGATGAAATGTAAGGAGTAAGGACAACCAAACAACGTTGATAATCGTTAGTTTATTGACACTGTGAAATCATACTGACAATTATAACGTTTGTGCGTAAAATAAATATTAACCTAAGATATTGGTACAAAAATAAATAGCATACTGTTGACCATCTATACAGCTGAAAGAATGCATAACCAACTATGAGACAGATGAATACAGTATAATAAGTATAAACAATCTATGCAATATTTATACAGAAGAAATAATTATTATTCAGTAAAAAATGCAAATAAGCACTTATCTGCGCAATAATTATTTTAAATCAAAAAAGAAATCTGACACTTTTATGAAGATCCCAAATTACCAACAAAAACATAAAGTAAATGATTCAAACTAAACATCATCATCTTACAATGACGAATAAACTGAGTTAATATCATTTTAAATAGTGTTAATTGCGACAAGTCAACGTTATGAATGCATGTTGACAATACAACGTGTAATCACTACACAACATATTTAATTTTTCAGAGTAATAATATAGAACCCGCTTTGACTAACACATACGTAGGTTTAAATGTAAATTCACACTTTTAGTGGGATACTTTTCATTGTGTAATTTACCATTTGCATACGTTTATTTATACTTCTAAGGCAGGGTGACACTTTTTGACAGCAGTTGTTAAATAGCTTCCCGGCACACATTGTAGTTTAGGGGTGGGATATCTCCAAAGCACATATTTAGCAGGAGCACATCTAACATTCAGAGCCCCTTTGACAAAAGTAATTTCGAAGGGTAAGTGGGACAAGGAAGCCCATTGAGGATCTTTGTCTTCACACTGTTCTCCCAAAAGTACACAACTGCCTTCATAAGGAACGTATTCGATTGAGACAGATTTCGTATTTACTTTGTTGGTGTTTCCATATTTCCCTTTCTTAGCAGAACTACTTCCATCTGGGATTATGCTGTTGTTTTGATGGTAATACTCAAGACATTTGTTGCGCTCACACATTGGCTTCCAATTTTTGTCAAAGGTGAGCCATTGATTTTCCTCACAGTATCCCTGTGTTAAAATCCAAATTAAAATTAGAGGTATTGCAAAGCATACTTAGTAGAATTGCAAAATGTTGCTTTTGCAAGAATTATCATACCCTTTCATATACAAAATGACATTGATTATTCTTGGTATCGTACACAAGAGCCCTTCCATGGTCATTGTAATTGCAGTCACACTGGCCATAAACAGCATTTGTCTGCCAGCCGAAGAAAACCATATTGTCGCCACATGGTCCCTTTTCTCCCAATTTGTGACATGTGCCTGTTTGGTTGTGGTAACGGTATTGATACAGAATTCTTGGTGGTATGGTGTGGCAAAGAGTTTTTCTGTTGAGAAGAAACCAAAACAGACCATGAATTATTTAACAGCGAATACACATTTAAACAGTATAACCATAATTTAGGTAGTTTAATAATGACTTACAGCACGAACAGAAAATGCACAATAAATGAGATTATTAAAATATAGGTTTATAAATAGATACATGTTATTTGAACCTTAATTGTAATTCTGAATCCAAGTTACTGGACCAAGATACACCTTGACCCATTTTCCCAGCTTTAGCATAGTTTCCAAAGGGTAAATATTGTCCAGAGAG
>JAQFYC010001862.1:0-29940 GCA_034694165.1 Tomocerus mixtus | reverse complement strand
TTTAGCTACTTTTGATAATTTTGGTCGATTGCAGACGTCATTAGGGGGGGAGGGGGTACACAAAAACAGACGATGGCTGACGGTGGGGGGAGGGGGGGTCCAAAAATGGCCTAAAATCGCAGACGTCATTTATGGATGATCCCTTACACAAAAATATTTTACAGTATAACTGAGCGTAATCCCAAACTACAAGTCTAGTATTGCATTTACATAAGCAGAATAAGAGTGCACTCCAGTAAAAAATAAACTTAGGCGAGACTGAAACTGCACTGCATGCAGTAAAATATAATACTTAATTCTACCTTAGATAAAGTTTATTTTTTACTGGAGTGCACTGTGTCTTGTCTCAATTCTCAACTAAATACCATTTCTTAATTTGTGATTAAGCTCAGATCTAAAATATTTTTGTATAAGGGGACGGGGGTGACAAGATGTCGGGGTCGATAATATGTCGGGGGCAATAGGATGTTATTGGCGAAAAATGTCGGGGCGACAACATTCCCGGGCGAAAATTGTCGGGGGTTAATATACGGGAGACCCAATTGGCCTCAAGTATATAGGGATCAAAAGAATTTCATTGTTTACACGCTCTACACATTTCCTCATAGAATATTAAAACCGCTTCAAAGAATCCCAGGCCAGTACGTAGCCACACCGCACCAGACTTCTACTCTTTCTTCTCACAAACAAAGTAAAGTAACGGGATACGATGTGACATTTATTTCCATCTATATAAATATTACGGCTTTTCAGATGAGTGGGCCACATGCAGCCAAATAAGCCAACTCTCACCGGGTTACCCACAAATTAATGTGTAATCATGCGTGTAACACGGAGCCTGTTTTAGCACGACTATTAGGCACACTTGTCCCGTTTCCTAATCGACTATGAAATCCTATCTAAACATTCTTAACTTGACAACATGAATTACGCGTCACGTAGTAAAATCTAGTTAGAGGCAGGCGAGATATTATAAAGCCCATCCTTTCACTTTATTAGAATGCAGGTACTTTGCGATTAGCAATGCAAAAAGATCTCTTGGTCACCAGATTATGCAAATCCGCAGAATTGCTTCCAGATATTTTGGCGACGTATCTACAAATAATAAGGCTTTAAAACTAACTACCTACCTACAGAATAGTCGTTATCGTTATAAAGCTATTCGCCTAATTCTTCTGGTGAGGTGACACTCGCTGCCTTATGAGACCATTATCCTGATTTTGCCCAAGAATAAGTTGTAAAGTCAAAGCATGTCTTCACGATCTTACTTATATTCTTATCCTTAATAATATTTCTTCCCAACTTTCCGTTTTTCGTTGCTCATTACTATTAGTCACAAAAATAATATTTTTCCCAGACAAATTATAATTTTTGTGGTACGAAATCTTTAATGAAATAATAAAATGTATATCTTAATAGACAACTTGAGAACCACAGCAATTATTAATTTGGAGAATCGTCATGTGGCCCAACAAAATAAGTACGTACAGGCAATAAGCCCAATACTGCTGGAGCGAAGCATACTACAGTAAATTTAGTCTCTGAAATAATATTACAATAGTTTATCACTAATTCACGAGCCACAAACACAACAATGTAATAAATTATTTGCTCTCCATGTGTTAGATATTTCTGCTTCAATTCCGGTGCTTTGACTACTCTCTTGTTAGTTTATAGACTTAAGAGTTATTAATTCGTCTAAGCTTTCCTAAGTGTATCGACTAAGGAGATTAGCGTCGCCTTCAAATCCACTTAAGGCTTAAACTCTATCTCCTATCCCTTTTCACATTGAATTACACTATGATTTCCATAATATTCTTAGATACCAAACATAACGATAACTTCAGTTACATACTGAATCCTAATGATTTACCATTGCCATATCGATATCCTCCCTTCTCGTACATTTACCATAGGTTTAATTTGGAAATGTCTAATGTAAAGTTTTAAACAATTAAATCCTCTCTTCAAATCTAGGTGGAAAATAAGTGATGTTAGACTAAAAAGTAATTGCAATGTGTTACAATGTAATATTCAAAAGTTTGTAGTACATCCCGCTTGGAACACGTATGTAAATAGCTACACTTTACAGTAACATGAAGTAGCAAATACAATTAGTATTAATATCCATATTTAATTCAAAAGACTTGTTAATTCTATACAATTATTGTAATTGTTCTCAATTAGAAGCACCGCAATTGAGCAACCAGTAATTTAATTTCCTACAATTAGCAGACATTCTACTTACGTAGTATTTGAATCTATTTCTGAAACAGGCCTAATTAAAAGCATATCTGATCATGAGTCATTTTCACATATTCATCAGTATTTCGTTAGGTAACTTATTTAAGGTCTTAACTTATTGTTAGTATAGTCGTAGAATTTAGTTTTTCATATTATGTGTTCTTCATGACTAGTTATACTAGTTAATAGTAAATGCAAGACACAGAGGAGCGACTGAATTACAGTGAGTCTAATTTAGTTTAAAGTGATTTTAGGATTGAATTTTACCTTTACTTAGTATGAGTGGTTTTAAATGAGAAGCTTGAAAAGTTTAATTTGCATAACATTATTTTGTTGTAATCTAATTTTAGGAATTATTGTTCCACTTTAATTAGCAGAATTAAGTACAAACAGCAAAGTTATATTGTACATAAGTTGCACACATATGTGACTTTATATTTAGTTTTATACTCATTGAAGCAATTTTCAATGAACGTGAAGGAATGATAATTTGCTGTCATTTGTCATTTGTGTCATAACTTGCTGATATGACAAATCGTGACAATAAAGCATGTAATTTAGAAAGGTAGGTATGCAATGTAAACAAAACAAACTTCAGCAAGCGTGGGTTGATAAATATATACCAGATAAGTCTACCATTGTCTCGCATTTGATTTGCCGAGATTTAAACTCTACTATAAAACGTAACAGTTCGCATATTACTTATTTGACAATGTTGTATACGTATTACGTACTCAGAAATAAATTATTAGTTCCATTCAAGAATAATAAAACATGCAAATTATTTAGTTGTTATAAGTATGTAGCTGACTGACAGAACACCTATTACTATTTCATTCCCACAAATTCCAAAACTAGAACGCTTTGTTTTACAGCCATAAAATAAGTATAACATTCATTATGTGGGCAAATATTCTTGGGTAACGAAAGTAACCATAAATACCCAAAACCATAACTTATTGTAGAATGGATGATTTGCAGATAAATGGTATTGAAGCTTTCTCTACGATATAAGTTCCCAGAATTGCACTTGTATGGTTAGTGTATTTATGAATTAAATTCATGCAAAGTATATATACTTACGTACATGCTTATTTTTTATTGTCGGATCCAGGGCTCATCAAATTGCACCCTGTTCACACTGCTTACCATGCTCACCATGGAAAACGCAAGGGGGTGAACGGGTGAGCAGGGTAAACCGGGTGCAAATTACAATATCCAGCCAAAACAAGCCAAACTGTATGACAAGGAAAGAAAATAGAGTTCTATTCGGAGCTTTCATTGTTCTAGGGTCTCAACCTCAACCTCTCATTTTATTTTCGTGTTCGAGGCCAATAATCTTTTAGAGCTGTCTTTGCATATCACAAATAAGGCACAGCGATTGAATGGTGTATTGATGACAAGAGTAATGAACTAAATTAATAGCTGCAATATTAATCATATTTTCAATGTAGCTTTGGAAGATCAATTCAAGCTTCAATAAGCTGAAGCTTAATTTTGTGCGTCATCTCAAGCACGCTAGAAATTAGAGACGTAAACCTTTGACAATTCCATTAATTACCCAACCAGAACCAAACCGATATCTGATCGGATAGGTTTCCGAGTGGATATCTTAATGATATCTTATCCTATCAGATGGGAAACTTATTTCGACATACGGGAAATATAAGCCCTTACAGTATCTATAGTTTGATTATAATATAATGCTTTGTGTTGCGCTATATTAGCATATCATTGCTATAATTATTTTCTTTGCACAGAAGTAGCTATATAATATTATGTTAGTACTTATGCAACCTTATTTGCTGGATTTTGGACTCGTAGAAGTTTTACGCTTTAACCGATCCCCGATTCCGGTCGGTCATGACGGATTTCCTATTTAATTCTCCACTAGATACAAAATACGATATATACAAAGGACCGGGTAATACAATTCACTAATTAGCTTACGCCTCCTTTAGCTCTCATCTCCCGAAATTTTATGATATCAATCACTCAGTCAGTATTATTATCATAAATTATAATACTTTTAGATACATACTACCTTTTAGGTAGCATGTATTAAATTACATTATATATACATAATGTAATTTAAAGCTCGAAAGAATGACAGCGTACGTAATATTTCACTAGTTAAGTTTTAATGACACGGTTATAGACAGGTACAATGCATGTTATGTGGAAAATACATGATAAATACGTTTTATTTTGCCTATTATTCTTGACTTCAGTTGCTTACACACATATTGCAAAAGTAGCAGGAGACGGAATCGAGATTTATGTTCTGCTTCTCATCTGTGATTTGGACTCCATCATATGAAACGTCATTCATATTGATGTAGAACTTCCCTTCATAAATTATTCTATATGGGACATCCAAAAGACTTCTCAGAAAAGTCACTCACTAAAAAGTCGGATAGAGCTTCGCAGTCAGTCGTCTGGCTTATTTCATTCTCTAGAAAACTTTTTTGTTTGGAAAATGTGTTATAGCTAAATTGAAAACATTTTTGAGTGAAGCTGCGTCTACTTCATGAATCTGAATATTCCAAATTATGTTGTTTCCTAAGACAATTGTTATTATATTGAACATGTAAACTTTCCATTTTTCAATAATTTGTGAACGATATAGAAAAAATTTAAATATTTTTTTTAAATATATTTTTTTTCCATCGATCTTTGTGCCGCAATATTTCACAGCAGATTATTTCTCTGCAGACTATGATAATATTGTGTATTAATATCGGCAAGGATTGGCATATCCGAAGGCTGCCACTCTTTCATATTTGGATGTATGCTCCTTGAGAAATCCTATGTGAAGAAATCAATTTAACACACCAAGATTTATTCTACACCTGTTGCCCTATATGCATGCGTACTTCCATACACAGCCTAAATGCACATAGATTATTCACACCAGAACGACCAAGAAAAAACACCTTCCATCTCACCATCAGGGTTTACGGAAAATATCGTACACAGGAAGGAAGAGGACAGGAATTGAATCGTACATAGTACATACAGCGTTGTCGTACTGCAAAGATGAAGTCGCAAACACATGCACTCTTCTTTGAAAAATTAAACAGTGATTTTTAAATTTCGGAATTCCAAAAACTTCAGAATTCTGAGAACAAAAAATTCAGAGTGCAATGTTCTGACAAGAGCACAAATGTTTTCGACTTTTTTTGCAGTAGGGCAAAATGTACGCAATTTTCCTTTGTACGATTTCTTCACGGTCCGCTTTCTTCCGGTGTACGATATTTTCCCGATGCCCACCAATTCTTCCAAGTCTTCCAATTCTTTAGCAAGAATTTTGTGGCATGCTCGTATGTAACTTGCTCTCTATTTTCCATACCTTATTTCTCTCTCACTCCTTAATACCAATATGAGTAACTAACATAAAGAGAAGACCCACATTTTCTTGCTTGCATTCTCCTTCTCTCATTTTTCTTTTACATATCCGAATATTTTGTTGGTAGTCTAACCTTCAAACTATTTCCCTATCCAATTTATATGAAACTCATTTATTCGTCAATACTACAGGAAATTCTCCTAACACTTGCTCTCTCTACTCAAAATTCTCTATGGTACATCAATGTTTGTAACGATGAAATATTTCCTGAATGCATCAGCCAGGAAACACTCACAAACTCACAATGTGGATTGCTTTGGAAAAGCATGTCCATGAATTGCACACTTGAGCACATAGTAAAGAAATAGAGGTAGGTGAGAAAACATGCATGGATGTATGTAAGTAGACAAGACAGATATATAAAATATACGTATGTTTGTTGCTAATTCTCCGTCCCACTCACAACAGTACAACAAGCATATATGTATATTCCTTACTCCATGCAGAGGGCAGAGGAAGCATATTTATAAATATAAGTACATCTCTACACATTACATCCGCTCAGTTCCCAAGTTGACTTCTTATCAACTTGCTGAATCCCCAGCCAACTGAATAAGAAGTAAAGTTATGCAATTGATCCAATTCACAGAGCCATGCAGTTTCGAGTTTCAAGATGGCGAGCACTACAATTTTTGCATAACACATCAAATGACATAACTAGCATGCACGACCATTTCATTTTAACGAACTCGTTCAATGTACCGCATAACTAGGGATATTGAACTTTTCTTTCAAAGTAAAAAATGCCAGTTAGACAATTCTTTGGAGAAGGTTTGTGATAAATTGGCTTAATGATGAGCAGAACATGCAGTACCTATTTATGATAAAACAATTTTTGCTCTATATCTTTTATTCTCTTGATATCGGAAAAGTTAACGGATATTTATTGCACGAAAATACCTTTTCTTACGAAATCAACTGATACTTATAGAAATTTAGCAAATAGTGCAGAATCAGTAGCTCAGAAGATATTAGAATGCATATAACCTTCAAATATATTTATGTTGGAATGTTTCGTGAAATATAAATAGGCTTAGTATTGCGCACAAAGTTCTGATTTAACAGACATTGTAAACTCACTACATATAGGTATTTCCCCAATAGCAAAAAATATGAAAATTTTAATGGAAGCATTCTCACCCTTCTTTGCTGCCCTATTTCAATTTTATTGTCCATCTTTTTAAAAACTCCATTTTGGAAGGCAGCGCCAACTTTCTGTTCGTCATTCTGCATTAATATTATTATTCCTTTATGCTCTACTTTAAAAATATTTTTGCATTGCGAGCACATTTTATTGAATAAGTTTTCGTCTGATATTACTAAGAAAAAGGATAAAATGGGGCAACTTTCCCACTTTACTTTATTCGTCAATTCATATGCATATTTAGAGTGTTTATAGCACGGATCTCTTTCTTCTGCAAAGTTTACAAACCACGAAACATTGGTCAACCTCTGCAGTGATGAGACTACAAGTAAGACTGCATATTATATAAACGTCTATAATGAAAGTTAAGTGTTATAGGAGTAACAAGTATACATTAAATTGGAGTGTGAAGATGGACTGATTTAGTATAAGCAAACCTCCTACACAAATACTGCAGCTAAGTAGACATAAATATTTAATAGGATTGTGGAATAACTGTGTTAGCAGAACTTTGCCCAATATTTAATTAAGTATATGTTTATATATTTGTAAATATTTTAGTCCAGCAGAGTTACTACCACTCTTACAATGTTAAGGTAAATACAAGTCAGATGATGGATATTACCCCGAAGAGTTGGAAACATTGGCAAGAGTTGGGCACGGCAAGAAGTTCTCATTAGGAGCCCATAAGGGATAACTGTTTATTCTCATGTTAACTAAATAGAAGAGCTACGAATGTCTACATAATAGCAGATTTACTTACACATTGCACTTTGATCACTTATATTAGATAGGAATAGGAGGGTAGTTACATAACTATCAAATAGAGTTTCAGGAAGAGAATTTCGGATTTGCTTAGAGAAAAGAGCATCTGGAGTAAATATACGCACTAAGAGTTTACTTACTTAGAGCCTGGTATAGTATCGTAAGTGTAAGTGTAAGTGTAAGAGCATAATTTACTTAGATATATGTTCACTAAACCGTTCCAGTGAATAAGTGAACACATGACAAACTTAGTAGTTGGGAGGCGTGTATCAAAGAAAAGTTGAACTAAAGCCTTTCTCAACTTTCTCTTACTTTCCTTCCATTCCCAAGTACAAACAGAATTTACTTATCTACTTAGGTTACTTAAGAGCACACATAACACACTTGATATTTTCTAGCAAGGTTATGTTGTTCTACTCTATAAATCTTTTTGAGAGTTTATGTCAACTTTTGATATAAAGCTGCCCTAAGTATTCAAAGAAATCTACAAATTGATTTCATTACTTCCTACACGTATACTTACATCCGTGGAAGACGTTTCTGGTATTATATTAAGTTTGCTAAATTACTGGATTTTAGATTTTAGTATGTACATTTTTCATTCTGCAGTTTAAGGCTACAAAGTACGTTCCTTCAATATATTTAACATTAAACCCTTAAACTTTCTGTTTAATTCCTGTTAGAGTTTTATTTTTTTTTTTTATTTTTTCAGCAAATAGAATCTAGTCTCATTAAATAAGTTTTTTAAAGCTTCTCAATTGGGGAAGTAAATAAACAATTGCGAAACTACTGTAACCAAATAATTGTGCTAAATATTGTCGCTAAAGCACCAGTTGCAAGATAAACTAATAATAAAATAATAATAAATATTGGAGCGGTAAAATTCTCATAAAATCTCTAGTTCTGGTCTGAGGTAAATTGAGATTCATAGTTGTATTTCGAATATCATCAGCTTTGCAATAATATCTTTGTGCAATAATATGTTGCTAATGAAAATTAGGTGGCTGTGGCCATAACAGCAGTGTGGGCAATTTGGCTCATTAAAAAACTGGCTCTTGCTCTTTACCCATGAAGGCAGTGGTCCAAACCTCACAATCATCTGTCAAATTTTCAAGAGTTATAGTGTCCATGAATTACGGACGGTATTCGTATAAAGGGGTTTAGTTTCTCAACCACTTAATAAACAACCAAAAATACGTCACCGGAACGGAAACTGTTGGCAATAAATTTCTTACATTTCTAAAAACATGTCCTTTCACTTATTTATTTATAGTAAGTAGCTTTCATAACAAACTGATACATTAATTAGCAAAAACCTCCTACATACATTAATATGCACTGGTGCAACCATCCGCTTTCCAAATTGAGCATTAATATACTTATTTATTTATATAAGCCCACGCACGTGTTTCAAAATTTAACATTTTATTTCTGTTATTAAAGATGTTTTCGTAGCAGGCTATTTATGTATAGCCTTGTTATTGCACATTTACGAAATTGTAATTTAAAGATATCATCCTTAAGGCACTCCAAGGAGGTACTTCGTTAGATTAATACTCCTGATGTAGCATTACAATATAATTACGCTTTAATGGATATTTATACGGATACAATAAATGTTATCTATCTGCAATATAAACTATAGTAAACTTGGGTCTTGGATTAAATTGTTCGTTAAAAAGTATTTATTAAAACCAGAGAGTAGAGGAAAGTAACATAGAAAGTCTTAGTGCATTACTTATTTAGATAGCGATCTAGTCGACTACTGTAATAACTATGGAAGGCGACGTATTCCTTCCTGAAAGCAAATGTCATTATAGATAGCTAGATTATATATTATTACATAGTAAATATATTATATACGTTTATTGATGTTGGTTATAAGGAAGCTGGACACTGATGTGCTTTACTCCTCTAATAGAAATAAAACCTTTTGCGTTGGCTGGAAAAGTAAATGAGATGGAATTATGAAGCATAGCACAGTTATAATCTCCCTGGAAACATACGCCCGCCTGAGCAAAAATATTGCTGCCGAATCCATGAAAGCCTTTTCCTCGCAACTTTCTTACTAATCCTTTCCAGCAAACTGTATAGTAAAAATATAATCTTCCTCCAAAATATCTTAGTAGTGCCTTAAGCCTACTTTACTCAATAGTCCAACATGATACTCTGTTGAATAATTTAATTACACAACGTCATAAAAAGTCTCAAAATCTATCCTAACTTATGAAACTGCAAATACATAAAAATCAATACAAAATTTGTATTTCGTCGGGATGTTTATGTAATACCTTTATACATAATACAAATGTCTGCAAATATTTTATGTGAGGACAAATTTAAAAAATCTAACGATAAGTACCGACTGAGTGAATGTATATTGTTACATATCTACTAATGAGCATTATTACATTGAGGATACAATGAATATTATACTGATTTTAATAAAATGAGATAAGTATATTTCATAAGCATAATAATAATATCTTGCCGGGCAGCCAAAAAGGTAATAAACCCCTGCACAAGTGTTAATGGCAGGTAAAGTGAAGTGAGCTCAGCAAAGAACTAAGTAGCGTTAAGACTGTGAGTTTACTTCGGAACTAGAGGCAATAATGGGGGAAGGAAAGCTTTGCTTCTTCCTGACTGCTTCTGTCTTTTACCGGTTAGAATTAAAAAAATGATTTTTTGAGACCATTTATCACTCCCACTTTTGTATACTCTATGTGGGGCTGTAAACGAGCTAATTTCAAGTTGGTTCCTGGCTGTTTTCATGCAATACACCATAGACTACTTCAAACCTACGCAGAAAATATTACTACCACATGCATTGCAGGCTGATATTAGTTAATACTTCCTAATTTTTTTGTTCATGAGAAAAGCGGTAAGCTCCACTTTTACTACTCCCCACTCTCCCTGTTCTATTTACTCCTATATAATAAACACATACTCTGTGTATCTGCAGGTAGTGCTTTCGCTGGAGATAATTTCATTAACTTCCCTATCTGTATCCATTCTCTATGAAACATTAATGCCAATGTAGGTAGAGGTAGTTAGTTTGTTGTCTATGTACTTACATTCTTGTTCCAGATAGCTCAATCCAGCACAACAGCCAGACTCCAGACCAGACTCACTCAGCTCTCTGGAAAATTAATAAAAGCAGTCGGTAGTGGTTTAATTCATCCGTTTATTGTTACAACTTACATACATATACATACAGTTGTATGTACAATATTATTTACTCACATATAGTTTAGTGCTCTACATGTACCTGTAATCTACCATCTACCTGTAAGTATAACATATACAGGATGGCCCGAAATGAGATAGCAGGATGCTATTCTCACTGTTCGCCATTTATCTTTCTCCATTACGCTGTCAATTAGAGGAAAAGTGTGATAGTTCCAACCTACCATGTATATTATATTCTAGTCTAGATATATTACATCATAACAGCTTATTAGCTTGCATAACATATGTAGGCACAAAGGGAAAGTCTGTCAGGTGCAGTTAGGTACAGTGTACAGGCAATAATAACAATTGTTATATAGCCGCTGCTGGTAGTAAATGAATTTGTGATTGATTTATACACTTGATTTGCTGTCATTTAGTACATAGTTACACTAACAGTTAAATAAAACGGCCGTGAGGAAAGCAGATAAAATATACCGTGGTAAACGTTGTAGAAAAAGTACTATCAAATTTTTAAATCAATTGCATTATTTATCATTGTGGTGATTGAATTTTCATGAAATCTCAAGGTGCCCCAAGTCTGGGGTATTTTGAGATTCATAGTTGTATTTATGATGTCATCAGCTTTCTAACGATATCCCATTGGAATTATTATGCAATTTCAAAAAATGGGGAGCGGGGTCAAAATTCAGAGTAGGTGGGACCCATTGACCCCATTTTCCATTGGTGTCCCCAAAAGAACTTCAAAAGGCTACTCTGAAAATTGGAAGTCGATATCTCAAACCGTTTTTAAGTTTTGGAAGATACAGTGTGGCAGACGGACAGATAGACACAACAAAGCCATAAAGGATACAAAGCTCCTTAATAACATGACATTTTATTTCCGAAATGCTAGTATATAGAATAAAAATGATTGAGTGAGGACACTTAGAAAATAATCACAGAGCCAAGAATTAATGGCGTTCAAATCAGGCGACTAAATAGAAAAATAAATCTTGCAAATGGTACTTATAAGTGTTGTAAACTAGCGATAAGTGAAAGAATATAAGAGCAATAGCAATTCCTCTGTGGTACTATAAACTTTTGAAATCTCCTTTTAAGTACACATATCATACACTGCAGGTTCGAGATAGATGTTGCAGTATTTCAAATGATATGTTATGACCCACTGGGGAAATAAGTACGTACAATGATAGATACTAGAGTGTGATGTGGTAAAATACCACTTTGATAATAAATAGTGACTTATGTCACTTTTGATTTGAATAAAGATTCGCGTACAATGTATTATCTGCATCTTTACGTATTTGGGAAATATACTGGTGCTAACCTAACCGTATATTCATATACTGCCAGCCTATAATACTTTTTATAGAAGCATTAATTTGTTTCATAGAACTGTCAGAACTCAGAACAAAATTAAGGTTGACATCGCGAGAGCTGACATTTTGCATTTTTGTAATTTAATAATATTGCAATGTAGTGTTACTTCTCAAGAAACATAGCCTTGGCAATATAATTTAGATTTTTTCGCGACATCATAGCATAAAATGTAATTAGTAGTATTTATATACATTGAACTTGAGATCAAATAGAGATTTCCTTGTAATTGTGCATAATATCGCAAAAATGGCAAAAACTGGGAAATTCCACGATATGAAAATTGGCATAGTTTTAATGAAGTTTTATTTCTATTAAAATATTTTTCACTTATTTTTTCTTAGAAGTGCCAATTGTCAACTTATTTGGATGCAAAATTATGCTTTACTACTATCTAATGAAAATTGCATCCAATTTGAATATATAATTTATTCCATAGTAATTGAAAGCACTGACAAATACCCTATAGGGAAAATTGCTCCGAGGGTTTAGTGTTTAATTGTGATATACAGTACAATATAGCCTTCGATATTTGCAGCTTCTTGACTTTGAGTACAAGACGTGATTCCGTCCGTTTGTGTGTTGTCTCGGGTTATATTTATTCTTTGTGAAAATCGTAACAAGGTCACACCCACTCCTACGCACATAGAACAAGAGCATCACTTTCGCTAACCTAAACCTAAGTAAATGCGCACAGTGCAGTGCAAATATTAGATTTCAGAGAAGGAAGCTTGTAATAAGAGTGGTATGATTTATTCTTAGGAACTTAACGACGACAACAACAGTATGATCATAACTCTTATAAATAGATAACTCACGTTGAGCTAGGTCTATACTAACATTAATATAACTCAAACGGTTAGGGTTTAATGCGTAGAGAGAGTTCCATCCTACTACGCACGAAAAATAGCACGTCTCAACTCCCAAGCCATAAATAACAGATTTTCATTCAGGGCACATTGCGAAAGAGGAAATCTGCTGAAAGCTTTATTCACGAATACATAGTGGGCCACTGTCATTAAGAATTTTCAAAAGTAACCAACATTATTAACTCTTGGGAAAAGTAAGCGTTTATTTTATGAACTACCCAAGAAGCATCTATCTATAGAAGTTGGCCTACAAAAACAAGACAAAGATGCAATTGAATTCTCAGTAATGTTGTGACAGTTTGGACATTAATAATCTCCTCATTGAAATATGATTCCAGGCTACGTGAGATGTAAAATAATTAGATAAAATTACTGCAGGGACAAAGTGGTTTCGGATTTATGTAATGTACATAGTAGATTGGATTAGATAGCCATCTCTGTTAACTCAAAGTGAAAGGAAGACACTTAGAAAAGAGTACAGCGTTGTCGTCCTTGTTGATGAATTGACATAAATGTCACAGGGAGAAATATCAAGAGATTCGGAAACGAAATGACATAAAAACGGAAGAAAAGCTTTTTCTCAGAAGATACGAAAAGAATCAGAGATTCTTCAATTGCACAACGAAAAATCAAATGAAAGTGGACAGGAGTACAGCAATTTGAGATCCTTCGAAAAAGGTTTACAAATAGGTATGTACTATGTTTGTATATACACGTGTGTCTACTCTTATATAAGATAGTTATGTATTATTTGCACAATCCGGTGAATATACCGAACGAACGAAGCCAATAATATTATGTACTTACACTAACTTACTATAGCTCAGTAAATCTGCCCAGTAACTCACACATATATCTCTTTTGTGAAAAACTTTAGTTCCCATGCTGCACTATTTTTGTAAAGGGCCAACTCCTCATAAATTGACGTGGAAGTGAGTGCTTGCTCGGCCTCTAAGCAAAAAGCCTATATTCCTTACAAGATACAATACACGAACAGAACTCCTACAAAAATCAACAGAAAGCAAGCCACTTACAACAAGAAACTTGTGAACTTTTAGTGCCATTTCATGTAGCTAACCTGTCAGACGTCAAGGTATAAACAAGACACTTCACTGCCTTAGCAGTCAACTAAATCAATCAACCCTAAATGTGCCAACTAGACTATCAGTATACATTGACTACAAGTACATCCTCTCCAAAATAGTTTTTAATCATCCAAACAACTATTTTTGCCAACTAATTATAATTAGTTACTATATAGCCATTTAAGTTCTAAAAAAGAAAGAAATACTATAGATTTGTAGATTTGTGGAATTTAAATATATTTGTAGGCCGTCCTATAATTTGCATATACTAAAGATAATTTACAAAACAATTTGCAATTAAAATTGCATAGTTTTAAAAAGAGGTTTGATAGATTATTTGTGTCTTAAAAGACGTAAGGTGAGCTTGCAATTAAGAAGCCAACTCCAACATAATCTATATCTGTCTAATGATGCCTATGAATAATCTACTATATAGAAATTTTATTGGTCAATATTTTCTGGTGAGATATAAGCTGCCATTTTGGACACATAAAAACTAGGAGCTGCAAAAACTGCATGATCTAAGCATATTCGGCTAACCAATATTGGCAGCCAAGAGGGTACTTAAATATGTAGTAAAACGGTATATGTAAGACTTCAAAAAGTATAAGGAGATTCTGCTTTCCTATACTTTATTCGCCTGCCACTGCACTACTTATCGCTAATCAGAAGTGATAGGGACTCTGTTAACGTAGTTAAGCGCTAGCAAAAACGAAGGACACTAACAGAGTGCCTATCAAATGAAAAATATATATAACATGTGTATTAAAGTAACCAGTTCACTCTTGATTCCCTCACCATAGCTTTATAATCCCTAATTCTTGCCGGATATTTATAGTGATGGTAATACTAATTGATTTTGCTCTACTGGCACAAATCTATTTGATTTTTGCAGAGCAAGTTATATCTTGTGTAAACTATAGACTAAACCAATTATGCTGTGTGACAGTTGCACAACTTCCCAATCTTTTCTCTCAATAATTAATTTTCTCCATGAGTTATTAGTTTATATATATCGACTTATCATTTTTTAAAATGGTCTACTAACCCACTTTAGTTTACTACCAAAGCGAGCACATATAAATGTAAGCAAGACTTCAAATGGACTTTGAAATGTATATTTAAGGACATGTCATTTCAAAAGATTATTTTGAGAATCTAGCATTTTGTAGCAAATTTAGTAGGTAAAATTATTGAAAGTCTATGATAGACTTTGCATATGATGTAAAAATGGAGAAAAATACTTAACAGTTATAAACTGAAAAAGAACTACTCTTTTACATGGTTAAACTTTGACCATAATGTTACATGCATAAGCTTTTCTAAAAAAATAAAAACTGTAAAAACTGTAGTCGCATTTTAAAAATCTCATTTCATAAGTAATTATCATTTTCAAAGAAATTAGTGATAAATATCAACTTGTAATTAGTACATATTTTCTACAATATATTATTTAGCATTCCTGAATTCAAGAAACAAAATCTTAGGTATCTGAAATATAAACGTTGTTCTTATGTAGTACCATGTTGCTTGGCAAATGGAAAATATCAAAGAAAGAGAGAGGTATTAGCATTAACCAATGAATAATAAATGACATGTATGTTCTTTGAAATGTAAGTTACCCATGCACCTTCAGTTACTATGAGCCTTTTAGAAAGCTAAGTTTAACAACATGTAGTGGCTCATCTGCTGTATCGCTTAAAAAGTATTAAGACGCACTTTGGTTAACTTTACTAGACATGCTGGGAATCGACGTTACAAAACGGCAAACATGACAAAGTATATCCTATATTTCCAGGACTAGGGCATTTTGGTGATGTTCTTTTGTGTTTTCTATTTAGAAGCTAAAAGGCTGAAAAGGGATTCGTGCCAGCTGATGAGATTGAGATAGAGTAAAAAGCATCTGCTACCAGGAAAGTACTGAAGTGAGGCACGTTTCGTCTATTAAATAATTGAAGTTTTATTGCTTTTCAATGTTCGCCCATTTTGTGTATTAGGCAGCTCCAAAGCTTCTGAGCTATTTCTTCAGAAATCTTTCAAGATATTGCCAAAGATACAATTGAAAATCTACCTATTGTTGTATTTATTGCTTCAAAAGTATTCACTCACGCATAGATACCTACTTGCCAACTCTACTATGCAAAATCAAACTCATTTCCCACTAAATCTTCATTTCTTGAAAGTGGCATGGGTGACAAAGTTTAAATAGCTTTATATATATATTCAAAGTTCAAGTGCCTCGTTCCTCTTCCAGATAACCATACATACGTAAGCCACACTATATGAGTGGGCTAAAACTTAATAATGGCGGGGTAAGAGATGATACTTCATGTAAGATTTGCGAAATAAGATAATGCATTTAACATGTTTGTCAACTACTAGCAACTTCCTTATCCTTCCATTTAACTAATAATTTATTCATGTCATTACATTGTTTTCTGATCTGTTATCGTGATACGTTTGGTTAAGATCAACACCTTGAAAAAGGTCAACACACTTTTCTATATAAAACGAGAAAAGGCAAAAACACTTTTCTACATTCCCGAAAAAAGACCTACAATGTTATTTGTTTTAGTCTTTTCCATAACGGAAAAAGTGTTTCGAAATATATCAGCGATATAGCATTTTAGCTCAAACAACTTTATACATTTTTACAGGTATTTTGGGGATGAAGTAACATACAAAGGAATATTATACGTACCTACTGAATGAATAAAGAATGGCCACAATAACACAAATGATAATGAACTTTAATAGATTTACTCATTATCCTGACAATAAATATTGATCAACCTAAAATTTTGACTGTTATAATTAATTCAAAAAATAATGATAATAGCATATTCAAAATTTAGTAAAATTTAATGATTTGCATTTATTTTAGGGAAAACATAACAAAGAATGTAACAGTAAAAGCTATTATGTATTTGCTTCCTTTTTTGCTAGTATTATATGCGCAAGAAGTGGAAACATTTTGCAAAGCAAAGCTGAGATGTTTTATAATGGAATAACTTGATATTCTAAGTGGGCTACCTAGTTTTTATGGTTAGGTGCCTACGAATTAAATATCAAAAAAGCTACTGGTGATGATACTGCATATTTTATTATTGTGGTAGCCCTATATCTTGTTTGTATGTCTATGGACCACTGGAATATTTTTAAGGAAGCCAGCTTCGTCAGCTTATGTAGAGCAAAGAACTTTCACTCGCAGGCAGAACCCGATTAGGAATACTGGAACTTGGGACTACTGTGAGTCGCTTTCACTTTATGTATTAAGAAGAGCCGTCAACATTTATACAGGATAGAGATACCAAAAGTATATCTTATCTCTTGATATCTTTATTATATTAAGTGAAAACGCAAGTATACAATATTCTGATATTAGTTAGTAAATAGGCATACTAAATACTTATACCCATACCCAAGTCATGTATACCTAAGATTCTACTGGCTCACTCTACTCCGTTCCGTTAGCTTTCTTTTTTGGTTGAGTTGGACCAAAATCCTGTTTTTGCTGACAGAACTGAACAGTAGGTTGGTTTCGCTCAGACACCTAGCATATGTTTCTACTGTAGACTGTAGACCCTTCGTCATGTAGCCTAGACTGTATAATCCCATATAAAATTATATTAAGTCAGAGCTCAAAGCCCAATGCTGAGAAGGAGTTATATCTTTAGTCCTAAAAATATAGGAGACGAGAAGCTTTGGCTTTTTCTGAAGTGGTAGGTGGTATGTATATTTGTATATGTGTTGTAGTAGTAGTGGTCGTCGACCATTAGGATATAATATCCAGATAAATATCAGAACAGTGGAAAACTCTGCTCAGTGACTGAGTGAACTACAAGGAATAAGTACGGTGGGCTGAACTGGATCTCACTCTGACTGAGTGAACTGAATTCAATGTTTTGTGTATGTACTGTACTGTATATATGTACACACTATATATGCATGTATGTAAGTATGTACTGTGGACTGTGGAGTATCTGCTTACCAACTTATTTCTCTTTTTCTGCTTTTACTCTTTTGCTGTGAGTGAGTGACTGAGTGACTGTGAGCTAACTCTGCCCCACTCCCTCACCACCTAAAGAAAAATTCAATATAGTCTTCAAATCATGTAGCAGACGTGTGATATGGCAGTTTGAAAAGAATTCCTTCTTTCTCCAACTTCCAAAAACGTGAACGTGAGAGCAGACAAAGAGTCTTCCTTTTTCTTCTTTCAGGACTCGACAGCTTTCTTTCTTACGTATCATACGACTACTTCCTATCCACAAGCGATACACAACATGCACCTCTATCCCTACATAATATTACCCTATGTACTACTTAAAACTTGTCATATGGATAGAAGTTCACATGACTTTGTTGTATTTACTACTACATGACTTAACTCAAAGGGAAACTTTTCCCATTTAGTGACAAAGCCACTTTTCACTTCAGGGGCATCAGGAATAGACATAAATTTTTCCCTGTCTCAGCACAATCAAAATTGGATCACTGACTTGCGGGAACAAGGGACGGACAGAGAAAGATAATAGTGGCGATGCTACTAAAATGGTAATATATTACCTCGAGCTGAAAACAAAAATTCGGGTAGTTAAATTATTGGAACGGTAGATATCCTAAATATTGCACAATAGTTAATAGCGATGCAATCAAACATTTACTACTAGATTTTATAGGGTTGCATTTGCTTTAAGAATAATTTGTCCATCAGTCATAAAATATAAGAATTGGACTTCCATCTGGAATTAATTCTAGAAATTACTGGGTTGGATTCAAGTTTAATTATTCAGTCAGCCGGATTCATTTAACGTATTTTTATTGTTTGTCATCAAATCGATATGCCTTTAAATTAAGTAGTTATAAGTAAAAGTTTGAAGAAGAGAAAAGAAATAAAAAAACACTTTCTCGTATGTTCTGCTTAAAGTTGCTCATTCTGTACTGTCTTTGATGCACATTTAATACACTAAAGTAAGGGGCACATTGCGATTTTAGCACTACATAGAACTTACCTTCAGCACAAGCCAAATAATAATATAATACGGCCACATAACATAAGTACACAGAGGCTGTAAATAAAAAATACATCTCTAGACTTGGTCTGGAAATAATAATATAAAAAGTACTTATATAAGCTTTTGACTTCCACCCACGACGACTTGACTTTCATAAAGGATGATGATTATGTTATGGCCGTTTGTACAATAATGTTATATTAAATGCCACCACCTTCTTTACATGTCCATTCATAGAATTACAGTTGCAGCAGACGTATTTCTGGAATAGTGCTCAACTCTTGTTTGTTAAAGAATACAATATCTTCCCTGCATCACTGCACTACAGGAGCTGTAGCTTTGGTGTGAAGTGGAGTGAACCGATTGAGCTATAACTACATCATACATACTGCACATAGGGTAGGATTGTAATCATAGGATAGGAAACACTGTCACGCAAAAGAGCCACAGAAAAATAATATTATCTCTACCAATTCTGGTTGCATTCGCCCTATTTATACTTATCACGAAAATAAAGGAACAATCCAAACGAAGTCAGGCCACAGCCACACAGTGACACTTGTCTTGTCGCTCAGTTTCCCTTTCCGCAGATCTTTTTTTCATTCATTTCTTAGAGAACTCTATCTGTAACTGTGACTGTGACGTCTACCTCACAATACAACAAACCCAAACCAAACTATTCTGTTTTTCTCTTGTCTCCTTGATTCTATCTATTGTATATCTATTCTAATGCGTTTTTACTATGGCATCTACTCGTAAAAACCTAGCTCATTACTGTTCACTGTTCAGTTTAGCTATTGTACCTTATTATATCTAACTACAAAGAAAACCACCAAGTATCTGTAGCACAATATAATACATTTCGCCTTTATAAATTGCACAATTATGGACAGGAAAGGATATCAACATGGCTTCGTCGTACTTATTACCCGCTTCTTGCAAATTAATGCCAAGAGTAAGCTTCCTTTTCTTTAGCTTCCTTTCACTGATATAAATTATGCTTCTTACTCGTACACTACTTCATCTACACGATTTGTAGGGTAGTAGGAAATAAAAAGTGGAGACGACAGACGTCGTACCTTACAAAATAAAGAAAATAACACTGTAATAGATTACCTCTTATAGAATGCATACTGCGCACTATACACCGTCTACTTTCCCTGAATGTTAAGTTTTATCATTTGCATGTAGCTCTACTTTCCCTTTCTTACATACAAATACTTCGTACTAATATATTGTATCAATTTGAACGCAATCCATTTCCGCTGTCAAGACTGGCACTTTCATTTATTTTATTACATTTCATCCTTCTAGAAAAACATTTCAGGTTCCCGCTTACTACAACAATATTACCAAATATTTTTGACTGTTTATTGTTCTTGCCAATGGGATACATTATTATATTTATACTGACTTGTTGCAGGCTAATTTTGCAGCAAACGTGGTTTTCAACAAAGGTTGCAGTCTTGCATTTGAGCAAGGTTTGTAGCCAGACAATGAAAGACTTGCAGAAGGTAGAGACGGATTAAAAGATTAACTCCCTGGCTAAAATCCTAACGTTTCTATTATTTCTTACGGTTCTGCGTTCAATAATGGCCTGATTTGCCCATTCTCCGCTAAATTACAAGCATTTAGCATACATAGATATACGCAACACAAAAGTTGATTCATGCTCGCAAGGCACTGCATGCGGCTGTAAAGTCTGTATTGCTGAAATGTCTGATAAGTCACCTTTACTGAAAATCCATGGAATCACATCTCTTGTAAGATATCCAGATTTTCTCGTATTTTCTCATCCCATTTCTGGAAGAAATAAAATAAGGAACATTTGTTTCAATACACAAAGTATTTCCAGCTCATTTGATATTTTTTCTGTCTACATATCCTATATAGGATGTTCAACTTATCTGCAACATATAGTGCATGTATAAATTATCAGTGAATTACAAAGCAGAAATATGTTCATACATACGTATCCGTTATAGCGCTCTTATGCGTTGCCATATTGGCGTTTCGTAAGGTACTAATAATATAATAATGGATAATAGTCTCAGAGTCACGTCACGTCACAGCTGTGTAAGGGTGATCGCCTGAATGACGGATTGTGACCTGAATTGAAAGCTGCATGCAGTTGCCAAATATAGGATACAATTCAATAAGCAGTGCTGTTGGTGGCAGTTCATTGCTTAGTAAGTGTAAACTGTTCTATAGTATTCAAGATACATTTGCAAACATCCGCCGAATACAAGGCTACATTAGGTACGACATGACCTTTTCAGTATTCACTGTAGCATAGGGCCAGTCTAGGCCAGGCCAGTCACCTCCTCACTACAGATCAAATTCTCAAACCACCAAAGTGTGTATACCATACATAACTAAGACAGATTTGGGCTTCGATATATATTACATTATTGTCAATTACCTACCTACTGCCATAAAATAGATCCATATCAAGCAAGTATTGAAGGCGGAGGTAAATATTAAATATATGCAAATCCTGTCAGCGAAGGCTGTGCACCCTCTAAAGAATGAACCAATATACCTAAGGATAATAAATCTCTTTTCTATCCGACACACTACTATACCGCTCTTTGAGATCCAAAAATAGACATTGTTAAAATCTTTATTAAAATTCGTTTTAGGACGAATAACAACTTTTCTAATATCATTAGTATAACAAAACCATGGAACCATGTAATTTGTAATTTAGGCTATATAATCATTTTAATATTATCGCTCAATATATTTGTATATGCATACAATAGAATTTATATTACTACACGTGATAAATAAAAGCTAGGGGTGTAACATTAAGGTAGAAGCTTTGCATATTAATAATAAGTATAAGATGCAAATTGTTCCTCTCCCTCACAATCGGTATTACATCTTACATCGAACAGAAATTTAATTTACAATTTACTTTGAAGATAAATACATAAAGCCAAGTTACAGCTCTACTATTACTAATAGTATATTGTTAAGTTGAAATAAAGTATAATGAGAAAAAAATTAAATGCTTTTAAAAATATGTTTCGCTGACGTCTGTGACAACGTGTGCTAAAGCAACAACAATAATAATAAGCAGTTATTACTATTACATACATGTCGCTGTGACTATCATTTCCACCTTTCAGCAATACTTTCCTTTGAGCTATGTATCAATTGTCAACAACTTTCTTCTTTTCTCCTAAGCTACATTAATTGGGTCGCATAAGTAGGTCAAAGAGATTTTACATTGAGATATTATCAAGACATATTTACTTCCTTAACAATAATTCTATATGTACATACCATTTAGTAGTGACTTATTTTAATGAATATAAATTCAGTTGATACTTATGAATAAGATGCATCATTACTTTATAATGATCAATTTATTTCGTCGGCATTGTGTAAACATTCATGTTATGATTGCGATGCTCCACTATAAATTGCCTTTAGCTGCTGGGCAACAAGAGATGCACATCGTATCAGAGGGAATAAAATTTCAGGGATGCGTTTGAAAGGAACGAAGCTAACATTTCATGAAGCCAAATTGCGATCATAGGATACGTCATGTTAAGTAATGTGATATGTAGCTGCATAGCTCATGATATCTAATTGTCAGGATGAAAGTAGACATTTACTGCACATTTTCGTTCCTTGGTTTCCAGACCTTTACCAAGGAGTCGAGTTACTACTTCGTGTACAGATAATTTGTTGATAACAAGCCCTATTCCTGATTTCACAGCAGAAAAATGCTTCTGGCGCAACACACAAATATTATATACCCATCAACAACTGTTTCAATAAAATACACTTTATACCGTATACGATGTAAAGCTTCGTTTTAATGTACGACGTTGAAAGTAAATTTGAAAAGGTTAAATAATTTAGAATATTTTAATTTTATATATGCAATATAAGCATCATTATTATAGAAGCACAGTGTGACTGTGTGACTAGTATTTATATGTACTTTTGCAAAAAATATTTATTTCGTTCAGTGTTTGCAATATCTGCACAATATATGCAACAATTCATTCCACGTAACTTGAGTTAATTTTTCGTACAACAGGTAAAGTCAGTGGAAATAACTTGTAAGGATGCAGAATATTGAAAACGACAATTCCAGGTTATTATGTACCGCCAGGTACATTATCATTTCATCATTGCTGTCTCTTAGGACGTGTGTGTGTGTCCACGCTCTAACTTTCGAACGCGTCAACTTTTTTCAATTCTGTTTCTAGAATTCGAAAGAGGAGGTAAAAAGTAACATCCGAGATATTTTTGAACCAAATCGGCCAAACCCCCATGGAGTTCTGGCCACGCCCACTTATTTTTTACATAGAAACATATGGCAAGTGTCTCGTTTTAAAGGTGTTGATGTAAGAAATTCAAATATGAATCTCAATTTACCACATACATGGGGCAAAGTGAGATTTTAAGGGGAAAAACCCTCTGGGGGTACATATGGACACCCGATTGGTTCGATTTATTATATTAT
This sequence comes from Tomocerus mixtus, assembly GCA_034694165.1. Taxonomy (NCBI): domain Eukaryota; kingdom Metazoa; phylum Arthropoda; class Collembola; order Entomobryomorpha; family Tomoceridae; genus Tomocerus; species Tomocerus mixtus. Next base: position 6,354 of record JAQFYC010001862.1, on the reverse strand, counting down.
GCAACATGCTTAATATTTTCTTAGCAGTTTTTGCTTTTCCTGAAAAGTTATTTTGCGCAATAAACTAATCAATAGCTTGTAATAAATTAGATATAAAGTTGCAAATTCCGCAATTAAAGGGGAGCGTTGATTAAGGGTGTCCAACAGTATTACTATAAGTAGTATTTGTGTACGTAATGCCTACAGTTATGTAACTACAGTTGTGGTATAAGGTAAAGCATCTCTACAGTATTTATACAACACACTGCATAAATGATTGACGTGAACGAATTTCAATTTCCAAACGGCTGTGATTGCTATGTATGTATATTGTATATGATTATTTCTCATTATACTATTCCCAAGAATCTTTTAAGGTCAACGACCCAGAATAAAAGCATCCTTCAGACGTTCAGACTATAACTCAAATATTTATTATATATGAAATGTAGCGCCGTATAAGCAATCACAAATAGCTAGCATAATAATAATAAACTAACTAATTGTACTGTAAGCATTGCAATCCTTTGATCAGTCTCACATTACTCCAAGTAACTAATGTAATGGGTTCTGATTATTTTAGAAGCGATCCCGTATAAAAGAGAACTAGAAGGTTAGTCAACCGATATGCGATGACGTTGGAAACTGAATAATTAAAATCAAATCGCTTCGCTTCATGCAAAATATTCACATTGTGCAAATATATAATATTATATAATATCAAAGAAGGCTTTAAGCCATTTCAAGAAACATTTAGCTAATTAAACACAGGAATTCCATTAAACACATTTTAAAAAACGTTCTTCTCCCTAAGGTTATACTTAGTCTTAGGCTTATGCATATGCCACTCTCTGATTATCTTTTCTTCTCCGCGTGATACATCAGATGATGTCACTGGTATTATATTTTAAGACGGAGTAAAGGAAATTAATATTCTGCAATTTCATTGCATAAATCTGTAGCAAAACTATTTCCTGTATATAAGACAACAATTTGTCCAATTTCTGTGTAAGTACCTATTTCCTAAAAAGGCATACTGGTAGTTTTTAATTATGTGCTACATTGCAGTGCCCCAGCCGTGACAGTATAATGGATTTCTTACTAACTGGGAATCCAGTGGGGATTACTATGGTAAAGGTCTATAGTTGACTAAATAAGTAAAATGCTGTGCATAACATAAGAATTGTAAACACTGTAGGGTACACCATGAAATAAAAAACTAACAGATTCCTTACATACCTAATACATAAGTACTTATAGGCACCTATCCTGTAAAAGTATATTATTATGGTGATTGAAATGGAATAACAGTAGGTAAATATAGCGTAGAAGGTAAATGGATGAATATGAAATGTTAATGAGAGAATAGGACAGTTACCCCAAGAATTATACATACAATATGCCGCTCAGAAAATACCAAGATATGTGTATAGTAGTTATTTATGTTACTATAGGAGGCAAGAGTCCAATTACATCTTCTAAGAATGACTGACAAAGATGTGCCACACCGGTGCTAGTCTTTTAGAGATGAAGTTGGAGAAATTCATTAGTATAGTATAACCGCAACCGGAGGAACGTACAACGTACGTACGTACACACAGATGGAACAAAACTATAAAGGAGACAAGCTCCTTAATAATCAGCAAGACTGCTGATTGTTTGCACACGTTTTGCTAAATATCAACGTAGGTAATAGAGACGGTCATTGTTGAAATTTTGTGGGACATCCAGGAAACCGTCGCGGCACTGAACTATCACTAAGCAATGTATTAGGTAAGCACTAAGTACTCATACTATAATATTATACACTGTGCAGTGATGTGTCGTTACTTACCAATTATAGTAATTATAGTAGAAATGGAATAGAAATTACCAAACAAAAATTCCAGCATGCCAATCATGCTTCAATTTTAATCCATACGTGATCTGAAATTCTATTAATGGCAGCAGAATCTTACACTTTCTCTGGTGACAATAATTGATAATGCCGTTGTACTTGAAAAAAAAAAAAAAAAAAATGTTTCTGAGGAGGGGTAGAGCCACCATAATAATATACTTTTACAGGATAGGTGCCTATAAGTACTTATGTATTAGGTATGTAAGGAATCTGTTACCCATCATACCCTACTCACTGACCAGTCCGCGAGGACCATTTCAGTAACTCCCGTGCAAATTTTCCCAGATACTCAAAGAGCATTGCTGGTGGAAAAAGAGGTACAATGCAGAGGACGGCCCTGGGGATCGAACCCTTACCACCGTCGAGTGCTGCATGAAGCGCTCACACAATCGAGTGGCCTCGACATTGAGCCACCTCGCGCCTGCCGTTGTACTTACTATGACCGGAGCTACTTCGGATTATCTGTATTGTAGCCCAAATTAAAATGAATGACAGACGACCTATATGTATGTTACTCCGTTAGGGCCAAGGGGATTGTTAAATTGTAGCTGTCCAAGCGAGAGAGAGTTTTAATGATGTTGTGCCCATCTCTATTATTCGGTAGCTACGCTACCTAAAAGCATTTCCGGCTGTAGGTTCCTACACTCGTTTTCAGTTTTCCACTTTTTGATTTAAATCGGCTAACTGAGTGAGTGTGCCTTGCATTATGTCGGCAGTTGGTGGAAGATAAGTATGCACAGATGAAATATAGTTTGCTGTTGGAAGTTGAGCCTCTCTATTTGCTTTCCTCCTTTCGTGTAGTGGAGATTGAAGTTGTGAAATTATTTACAGTGTGTTTATTCTATGCATAGTGATGGCTTGAAGTTACATTATTCATATGACAATGGAAAGATTCCTCATAAATCCGAGTATGCCCTCAATCCTCAAAGCCAAACCTTGCTGACTGACTGATTGTTAGATGAGAAACATTACAAGTTTGTGCTTGTCAAATCTCTCACAGAACTAACCAAAAGCCATTTTCATTAGTTTCATGTTTATTGTGAATGGGAATGAGAATGAGATGGAGTCGGCAAGGCACTGCAGCCGTGTTGTAAACGAGATACGGATTTGATTCGAATTAGACTATAACCATTCACTTGGTGAGCGGACACAGATACTTCACTTCACGCGAACTAAATCTATTGTCACAATCGCGCGACTACCGTTCCCTAAATCATAAATTGAAGTAAATAATGGGCGGATCTATTGTTTGATATGTCACCATTCCACCCGCTCCCAAAATCCAATCGATTCAATTCATTGACCATATGGAGGACACCATAAACAAATAACATGAACTCATACTCGTAAAAGTATCTATACTATTGACTACGCCCACTATTCACTGATCCTATTTATTTGGGCACTCAGACAAAAATTACCAAATTGAGTGCACTTAGGAAAATTTGGGACTACTAGTTTATTTACTAAATACTATAAACGACAAATAGAGCAAATTGATATAGTAAAAGTAGAACACTAACGAAAAGTAATATGCAATGTAAGCAGTACTATGCATATTCTGTAAGCTCACAAGACGTCGACATCTAAAGTACCTACACAAAATCAAATCTGTAGTAAACAGCAAAGATATTTGGAGCACTTCAAGAATATGGCAGACAGCTAAATAAGTACATGAACTATATAAATGGTATATCCATATATTAAGCCGTTTTGTCCATTTGTGCGTAACACATATTCCTAATAAATATTAGCCCATGGGCGTCAAAATATATTTAACAACCCATCCTTCAATCAGATTACATGACGTAAATTAAAAAGGGAATTTTTATGGCCTAATTTAACAGATACTTGCCGTGCTGCAGTACCTAATTTTATTATTTAGCTAAAGACTTATTTAGTTATAACCTGGGCTTAAGGGGGGATAGTCACTAAAACGACTCTTAATGTTAAGTTCATTGGGGAAAGTACTCTAGTGAATTTTACGTAGTTCAATAATGCTATTAGAAAGCTTTTTAGCTTCTTAAAACAAATTTGTAAAGGATTGAGTTTAGTGTTAAAAGAAATCCGGTACACGTCCTTTGACAATAAATATATCGAGAAATCAAAGTCTTGAATGAAAAATGCAAGCTTGTATAAATGGAAGTTTAAGCTGAAGAGATCCCAATCTGTAGGTTTAAAATACTGTCACACAGCATTTACGAAAATGCGGATGGCTTCCTATTGCATAATGTATTTGAAAATTGAGAACGACATTTTAGAGTATCTCACTCAATTTAAGGGTCTCCCGTCGTTTACCCCGACTTTTTTTGCTGCGCCTCTTTTAGCCCCGACTTTTTTCACTCCCGACCTCTTATCGCCCTCGATCTCTTATACAAACATATTTTATAACTGAGCGTAGTCACAATCTACAAATATGGCATTTGTAAAAGCAAAATACGAAATGGTATTTAGTTGAGACTTGAGACAAGACAAACACTGCACTCCAGTAAAAAATAAATTTACATAAGACGTACTTGACCATTATTTTGCATTTTCTGTCTAAGTTTATTTTTTACTGGAATGAAGTGCTTGTCTTGTCTCAAATCTCAACTGAATACCATTTCGTATTTTGCTTATACAAATGGAATACTTGTAGTTGGTTATAAAACATCACCTATAAAATATTTTTGCATAAGATATCGAGGGCGACAAGAGGTCGGGGGTAAAAAAATCGTGGCAAAAAGATTCCAGGGTCAAAAAGAGACGGGGTTAAAAAGCCAAATCAGTTTAAGTAGCTACTACGACAATTCTTTGAGTGAAGATATTGTAGATGGATAGAGAGACATTGTGTGGATCCTATACAAGTTTGTTACTAAATTCTTGGTTTGATTTTGACATTATATATTATGCGGGAAAAATGCTAAGAGGGATCTTTGGGGATCTTTGGAGAAAGGATTACTTGCTAGGGCACCCAATATTATACTTTGGTACACATTCAAACTCGCATTTCAATAAATTGAATCTCGTCAGAGTAAATAACTTTATTGGTTTATTAAACCATTTACTGAGAAACTGTCTGGGAAACCTACTCGAGTACTCTGTATAAATTTTATATTACTAAAGGAAAAACCTCAACGATAAGTACTTCTAAAGCAATCTCTTCTGATATTTTCCAATAAACTTTTTTATCCGTATCAACTACCTACCTACACCTTACTCTACTCTACCTAACTTATTTACCTTCCACGAACGGGTAAATATTGAATAGTAAATGCAATTTAATATTACTTTGTTACTTATGAAAGAAAAAAGAAGGAACAAACACAGCAGTCAACTTTCTTGGACTCTAAGCTTTCTTTTCCAAGGACAATAATATTAAAAATTCGGATATAAAATATGTTTTACATAAAATAAAGTTCAATGGATAGGTGCTGACTTGCTGACTGCTGTGTTGGTTTCTTTTCCCTGTAGATATACCTAACTTTACATAATATAGGTATTAGGTTCTTTCTCTCAGTCCTCTCTGTGAAAACTTTAGGAATTCCAACGAATGTTGCCACAAACTATGTCCATAAAGGGACGTTGAGAAGCCACAAAGAGTCTGTACCGAAAACGTAGGCACTTCTTAAGTGATACTGTGTTTAAATTGGCCCAAAAGGAGCTATTTGTCATAAAATTAAGTTTAACACCTCGGGTGGGCAAATTGTGTGATTCTCTCCCTCTGAAATTACTTCGATGAAAATGAAGTTGTAAACTTAATATGGATAAATCTTCGAGTTATTTTACAGTCACGTATAAGTAGGTACCGCATTCTCCCGGTTAATCGGCAGTTATCCATGCCTGTACTATACTCGTTTTACAAGCTAAATAAGTAGGCGTGGAGCATATACAAATATATTGCAATAGAGAGGCTCAATCAAGTGTGTGGAAAAGCTATAGCTTATTGAGATTCCCCCGTGGACTTTTTTATACTACGCTGCACAAATAAAATTGCTTTATAAACATACAATTTAAGTTGTGGCAATTGTATCGTTGTACCCCATGGGTCTCTATAACTGATAAAATATTGTTAAAGCTGGAGCGTTACTAAATTCCGCAAGCTTCACTGTACTTTTATAACATTAATTTGAAATGTACAATAAATTCTACATATTCCTGAAATGATTTTGCAAAAAAAAACTCTTTGGAGATCACAACTCAAAATCCTAATAATACTCCTCGTTACATTTTATTGTTAACATACAGCACATTAATTGACACATTATGAATGAAATTCTTTCCCATAGAGAATTTTTTACGTTTGTAATTTTTAGAAACAACAGGTGGACTCGCCCGTGTTCAAATAAAGAAATACGGTATGTCTGATCAAGCAGTGTGCGCAAAGAGTTTGGAGATACTTCTTTATTAAAGTATCGTGAAGCCAAGCCTCGGTAGCTGGCTGGCTGAGATATCCCATTCTCAGTCGGCTGCTCCGAGTTCGAATCTCGAAGCTTGGC
>JAQFYC010001861.1:0-29974 GCA_034694165.1 Tomocerus mixtus | reverse complement strand
TTCATTCATTTTTGGACCTTAGGGGCCCAGAGCCATAGATCTTGCCCTGGGGCCCAAAATTTATAGTTCCGCCACTGCATGCCGTACAATATATTTCTGTACTACAGATAGTTTGCTTTAAGTCTGTTACTATAAAGTAAAGGAGAATATACTTAAAAGGATCTCATCATATCATCTATACCAAAACAGAAGATTCATTTAGCTAGTCCAACAACTCATATCAACCATTTAGCTTGGTTTGGTTGGACATTAGTTTTTGAAACCTAAGCATCCTCTCCTTTCTTAACACATTCGCTCGTTTACCATTTACCAATCCTTTCATTAATTAACCAAAGTGAAAGCGGGCTAATCAATGGAACGCAGCTGTATTATAATGTTACTCAAGAAGACTCCATCTCTTCTTTCCTTGACTTGGCATCCCATTCCCATCCCATCACCATCCTCTGAGATTTGAATGCCAATGGCAAATTGAACGATTCAAAAGAAACTCTAGTAATTTAGTAATTGTAGGACCTTTCCTTCGCTTATTCGGCTATTCTTAACTTCAGACGCCTCTCACGATCTAATTTTGCAATTACTTGCCTCTTTCAATAACAAAATTTTTCTTATGTAAATACCTCTTTTGTGAAAGAAACCACAAAAATGCTTTCCAGGACTAGGTTATTAATTGTTCAATGAACATTGAAAACTTTTTCTATTTGCCACGATGTGAATGTGAATGGAAATGCTACTATACATCAGTGTGAATGTAGTATATGCAAAACTATTTTTTTTATTTCTTATTCACATATTATGTAACTCATTTACATTATAGTATTCAATGATTTACAATGCATGTGAGTGTTTCTTAACTAGCAATTCTAAGGATATTTCTAATTTAATGCAATGAAAAGAAATTATTCAGGAATTCAATGAGTTTAAGAAAAGTTTTGAATTGAAATGCAGAAATTTCGTTATATTTCGTTTGAATTCACTATTGTCTCCCACCCCACCCATAAATTTTGGTCGAATTATAAACCATCTGGTCATGTCAGTGATTTCTAGGGTTAAATAGGTATTCTAAATGGAACTAAATTCACCATACATTAGCTGAACAAAGTATTTACGCATAATATGTCGAATTTAAGCATTGTAAACCGTTAATATCTAATCAAAATTTGTACTAATATTAATTCCTTTACATCAAAAAATTCGCAATGTCTTTAAAATCAACAAATACCAAATCCCTCAATCAATTTTAATTTTTGTCTATTTACTATTTATTTATTATTCATTTTTGGAATGCTTAATGCTTAGATGTTTTCAAACTTGATATAAGTAGGTAGGTTATATTTTGTTCCAGTATCATTTTTAGATTCTACTAGCTAGAACATGCTAGTAGAGGGGTTCCCATGCATGTTTACAAGAAAGCCACTACACTAGACTAGACAAATTAGGTAAACACAGTGAAGCTAATTTTTACAAGGAAAGAAGGAAGGAAATTTGGATTGGAAATTTTTTAGGACACACATAGATTTGGTAAGTAGCTACTTTAAGTATTTTAAAGGACATTTATATGGTTTATGTTACCCATGGAGCACATAGAGTAAGTTTACTAGGGAGAATCTAGAGTAGAATAGTTTAGATACACTCGTCTGATTCTCCAGGAAAGTTTTCCCACGAAAGAAACCAGGAGCACAAGTTTTCTCGTTGTTCCCTTTTGATAAAACTTTCTCTTTTTCTTTTCTCCGTGGGAGAAGTAAAGCGAATCGAAGGAAAGATGAAAAGAGAGGACAGAACTAAAATCAAGTCAACCCAACTCAAGAAAGTCAAGTCAGGAGTCTTGTATTATGTTGTTCCCCGCTTTTGGACAAGGACAACCAAGACACAACTGACATGACAGACAGAACAGGCCAGGACACTATTGGAGTAGTCGATGTCGATATGCTGCATTGGTTTGTAATATAATAATGCACAGCTACTCTATTATAGATACAAAAGTTAGGGATATAATATTTTTATAAAGATAGCAGTGTATATTTGTAATATACAGTGTATTTGTAGGTGGACAGTTTTCTTCTACTTTCTTTAACCTGAATGTTTCTTCTATTGAAAATAAAAATAGCACATGGCTCTGTATATAACTCTTGCATGCTACTGTTGCTTTCTTTTATAATAAGTACATAAAATATAATAGGAGACTTTACGTGCCAGAGGCAGGCATGACTATTTGGCATAAGGGCTTGTATGACAATTGGTCAAGGGTTCATCATATTTATTTATGTATCTAAAAATATTAACGAAAAAAAAATTAAGTTTCTTCTTAGTTAAAAGTATCCTGTTGAGGTAGTATTTTTAATAACTATAAGATCTTCTAAGGTTAGAATTTAGAGTACTGTTACATAATTCAATTATCTTTAGCTTATTTTATTAAAAAATGCACTATTTTTAAATTTTTTTACTTTCTTTAAAAAAAGTTTTTCAGAAACAAGGTTAAAATCTATACCCCTCACCGGGGGTACTTGGTGACCCTTGTCTGCAACAACGGAATGTCACAGATAGGGACTCTCGTTTTCATTAAAAGTCATCGACTCACATTTTCCGCCTTGTGTACCTTTTGGAAAAAAACTCGTATTTCTCCAAGTTTTTCTTTTTATATGTTCCCATGCTAAGCTAACATAAGGGATAAGGTAAGTCGTAAGTAAAGTAAAGTAAGTAATAGGTTTCTCTAGAAAGAAAAATAATATTAGCACATTCGTCTCCTTCGTATTCTCCTTTTCCTCAGCAGAGCAGCAGACCACAATATTGCAGAGCTTCTTCTTCGTCTTCCTCCCTAACAAAAGATTGCTACTGTTTTCTTTTCATAAATGTAGTACACTGCACTTTAATATCCAACTCTTTCTACGTCACACACAACTCTTGCAGTAGTAGGTACTCTAGGTACCCATTTTATATTGTGTAGCTAGTAGGTATACCCTTTTATATACATAATTGAAGTTAATATTGGTATATGTATATCTGTATATAAAATCAAACTTTTTACAAAAGGGTAAGATTGAGCACAAGATAAGCTCTAGTGCTTATAGCTATACAGTTTGTGTATGATGTAACATTGTAACCTTTACATATAGTAGGTAACATGAAGCCTTAGATATTATTACCTTCCTGCCTCACAGTTTCCGTTTCGTGCCTTTTGGACGTTGGCTGACTGTCAATAATGCAATAATACAAGATAGCCAAAGTAAACAACAGATTTTTGATGGAGTATTATATAGTGTGCGATATATCTTACCTGAGATGAAATAATCACTATGTGTGTTCTAAATGTGTATAGTATAGAGTTACCATTTCTATCCATGAGCATGGGTCCTATTACATCTGTACAAACAATCCTTATAAATGTATTATAACAAGTGCTCTGTATTTACACTAGTCTTTGTGTTTGGTTCCTAAGTTCCTATTAAATAAGGTAAACACGTTCTAATATATTTTATCGTGAAGCTAAAGCTAAAAAGGCTCAATTGAATGTATTGTAGGTAGACAGTACTTAAGATTTAAGGAATGTAAGGGGAAACCTTATATTTTCTGTTCTACCATCATCGGACAGCAAAAATTTATGATTTACTATTAAAATGCAGTTATACTAGATGCTACTGTAACAATTGAAACTACCTATGTATTGATAGTTTACCTATGCAAAATGTTTATCTTCAATTTTTTGCAATACTGATACCTATTTATTTTTTGCCTAAGTAAAATTGTTTTGTACGTTAATTGTATTGTAGATTCTTTGAACCTACATTACACATTTGATGGTTAAATTAGGAGTAATCTGCACAGGAAAACTTCATAAAGCGCATTAAGCCTAACTTGTGCACCTTCAAAGCATGAAATGCTTCTATGGATAGAATGAGTAGGAAGAATCGAGTAGTACTTGGTAATTTACCATTTATTTAACATTTCATTGCGGGTACAATTATATAGTACAATAAGTAAATCGATTATACAATATACATAAATGTATTGTACCTTGTACCTGTAATAATGTGTGTTATAGTACAATACAGTGTGGAATGTAGAATTTGCGACAAACTTGTGAATATATTAGTATTGTGTATGAATTGGTTGTGTATACGTACATCTTACTTCCTACTAAATAGATTAATCGTTTCAATTAGCTTGTCTTTGTAATCTTCTTACATAGATTTTTTTATAAGTAGAATAGTTTGCATACTTTGCATACATGTTGCACAAAAGTTTTATTGTATGCAATTAATATAGATTATAGATTTTTGACAATGATTATTATATAATAGACAAAGTAATGAGTTGTAAATGTTTATCTAAATGACAATAATCACCCGTAGTATAATAACGTGATGAAACTTGTCAAAGTGGAATTAGACAAATTATAACTTGCGGAATAGATATAATTTTACCCCTATGTTTTATTGTACATATTTATATGCAACATCTTATACTTGACAAAAGTATTTTACAATATATATTTTAATATTCGTGCGGAGTCTTGTGTTAATTATCATTAGTGTTCTTAAGCTTTCTCTTTTCGTTTTCTGTACATAAGTACTTTACGATATATTATATACATACATTGTATATAATTACCTACCTAAGTAAAACATTTAGTTATTTACAGCTTGAACCATTACTAATGTAAGAACATTGTCATATTACATAACATAAGCACATAATACATGTCAAAAATTAAGGTAAACATTTTATACCTATTTTTACATTGTTTTGAAGGACGCATATAATTATAGAGCATATGGTCACACAATGCACACATGCTTACATATATCAGTTTAAAGCTAATACAATACTACTTACATTACATATATGATTACAAAAACATTTTTGAGTTACAAATAAATGATTTGGACATTTGGTTGTAATATAGACGAAATAAATTGCATCCCTAACTAATCACTAGTATACTAGACTATCCTATTTACAATCTCAATTATGTACACGTAAATTATACGGAAGCAATTAAATATTTTAAGTGATATAAATACATGTACAAGCGTTACTGTTAAAATGAGTAATAAACCTTAACGTGTTTGGTTCACACTTACATAAATAAATATTTACTTCCATCACTCGTTTCTTATTATACGTATGTAGCGGATATGTCAAGCTTTGATAAATTACTTGGCTATTTTAATAATTGATGCACCTTTTGCTCTAAAATTCATAGATCAATCAGTAAAACTGCTCCACTGTACACAGACAGTGAATATACTATAATTAAATTGATTAAAAAGTGCATGATTATGATTTATGTATTTTAGATTCACTTAAAATCTCACATTTTATAGTTGAACTGCTTACTGTAGTTGGTAGTTAATTGGAATGGTAAAATCATCAACATTGCATTTGGTTTTGCAGAGGTTAACCTTTTGAAATTGCATGTCCCAGTTATTTTCTGCCCTGCCCTGCTACACAAGATTTATTTTAAATCTAACTTCAGCTTTTATTTAAATACAGTCTTATTCGCTCTGGGTATATATTATAGTACATTAACATTTCCATATTGAACATAGGAATGAGAAACACTAGTATTTTTCCCTTTTACAATGAACTACAATTAATTAGAATAAACTAACACAATAAAATTAGATGCTAAGTAAACCAATAATGCTTACATACTAGATACTGGTTGCAAATACCATACCATACAAACGGCGAAATTTAAAATGGCAAATTTTGCATTATTAAGTTGTGTGTTTCGATATTAGTAGATAACAGGAGGGTATTGGATAAATGTAATATATTGCAAATACTTCCGAATTCACTTTACAAGCCTCTCCCAGTCATCTCATTAATTATTTTTATACATTTCTGTAAAAAATTGGACTTGTTTTGGTTTTATGTATATTTACAATAACTTATTGTATCTGAAGGACTATGAATTAATACATAATAATGTCCAAAGTTTTACTAACAATACGAGCTAATGAGAATAGGCAAAGTAATTACAGATCTGTAGTTTAAGCTTAATGACAAAGAAAAGGATAACAAAAAGTGCATCCACTTTTTTGCACTTTAGTACTATAAGCTGACATTCTATAGTATAACTTAATATCGAAGTACAATAATACATATAACAGTCAGTCGCAGTGCATAAAAGTATTTTAATGTAAGGAAGCACCCAGAGCTAAAAGCTTCTCTCTGCTTCAATTCTCCATTTAAGCAATTGCTAAAGCTGGAGCTAGTTGTAGTAAAACTTTTTCACGCATTGCATCAAAAGTGTAAATTCAGAATGCACATTCGTCTAAAGTTTTGTAAGTTGAACTGAATTCCCACGAATGCCACCAACATAACACCATGCAACTTTCGGCTCAATTCAGTTGAGGCAGACAAAGACAGACAGACATGCAGAGTATCTGCACTTACGCACTGCAATTTAAAATCTATGTACCTAGTACAATATGACTAAGAGTTGACTGGGCCTTTTTGTGCAGTACATACTTACATCCTACAGAAATACATACATATAGTACAACAGCTTTATTGATCCTCTCTTTTTCATTTCCTTTCCCAACCGGAATATTATGCGTTGTTTAACACAAGAGCCATTTCATACATACATACATTTATGTATATTGTATGTACATAGTAGTGTAGTAGAGAGATGTTGGGCTGCCATGCCACACTAAATTCACTCACTCAAACTCATCCCCTCCCACAGTAAGCAGTAAGAGAATTTTTTAAATGAGGGCTCGGGAAAGATGTAAGATGTAAGCACTTCAGTTTCAGTTCTTCATGTTTCCTGATCTTGTTGGTCGAGACGAGGACGAAACTCCTTTGGTTTTTTAAGCCATGGTTGTGGCTTGGCTGTTTTGGTACGGTGTGTGGTTCCCTATGCTATTCAGTTATGTTCTTGGCATTTTACGGAGGGAAACCCATAGGAGCCTCTTTTTCACCACACAATACAATACTACAATGCAAAAACACAGAAGATAAGACACTGAGGATGAGTAGTGAAGAATATAAGGGAAAACAGTAGTAGATCTTTAGGGAGCGATGTTATCCGATTGCAATAAGATGCGAACGATGCGTTATGTTATTTTATAGCAGTAATGCAAAACAGTAGGCATATCTCAAATAGTATGTCTGTACTTATATGTATAGGCAGTAGGATAAGAGCTCATCTTGTCTGAAGAATCTTCCTTTTCTTCTTTTTACGTATTAAGATCCTTCTTCGTCTTCCTTCAACATAACATAACATAACATCGTATTACATTACATTACATTATATTTACTACGACGATCTTTGCAGTCTTCCTTGTTTGTTGTATGTAGTAGTATGTAGTGTATGTATTACATATCTGTTTTCTGTTGTCCTGGCATGGTCTGCTCAGGAGGAGTGTGGTGTAGTCGTGGACTGGTTTTGCATGGGTTTTGTACAGTAGGATGTTATTATGTAGCTGTGAATACACTTTATACGTTCCTTACGCTTTATCATTTACTCTAAGGAAATATAATGCCTACTGCTTACGATGCGGAAGGAAGAAAAGGCGAAAAATGTAGAAAGGACGTATCCCTTTCCTAGTTTCAATAGTTTCCCTGCTTTCCCTTTCTTGGTTTGAAGGTAAGCACGTTTCTCCAGTATTTTTCAAACTTATTACGCATAATAGGTTTTCTTATTCTCTAAGACCGTTCCTTATCGCTCTAGTACTATGCATATTAGATACAAATAGTGTTTACTAGTATAAGTGTCCTAGGAACACAGTACAACAAGGCAGGAGGTACCATATTCGTAATTCGTTGTTTCTTTTACGAACAAATTGTGTAATCAACGTAACATTTTAAAATTTGATAGAAAATAAGTTTTGCCATATGATCAATGATCTTTTGTAACTTTTTTACCTGAAATTACCTACTAAGTTAATCGTAGTAAGACTATAACTTGTAAAAAAAAACTCTTTGTCAACATTAAGAAACCTCGTTTTGCCTTATTTTTACTAGCTTTCTTTAAAAATGAAAGAAACGTGCCCAAAGGAAGCTATGACCCTTTACCCTGTTGTACAAAATACCTAGGACATTACAGGTTTTACTAGAAAATGCGTTAGACGTATATTATAGTTACATACAAGTACAAGAGTTATTACATTGGGTAACTTACACTAGATAGGTGGACTATAATATATGAATTTGTCCTTGGAATATAGAATAATACAGTTGAGCTGCATTTAGTTAAGTATTTTTTAAGAAAAAGAACGTAGACAGTCTGGATCTGGAATTGTTTGGTTTGCGTTACGTTACGTTGAGTTCCCTTATTTCACGATCGTGCACAGTGCAGAAGACAATATCTAAAGTACCTACAGTCTACAGTAGATTGTGGATCTCTAGCAAGAGTAAGAATACCTTGTGTAAAAGGTTGGCAAAATGTAAATATCTAATGTAGTAGCAGTAGTATCTTGTTTTCTTCTTGCGCTCCATTCGTTGTATTTTTGCTTTACCCGTCATCCGTGCGTATGTAAATCTCTTGATCGTATTTCATGCCTCTCAGGATAGATGCGTCATCCTAGAACACAAAGAGAAAATGTCATTTTACTATTTGTTCACAATCATTTATACGCTACCTAGCCATGTAATGTAGTTCCTGTGTATATACAAATAGTTATAAGCCCTCTTTATCAAATCAACATCATCACCTCTATGCAGACAATTTCACCCGAAAAATAACTTAAAAAAGAAGATCATATCACCATTGCATTGTCTTTTTCATTGTCATTGTCATGTCAGTCAACTTCCGTACCAAATACCTTTTGTAATATCTGTAACAATGTCTCACATTTCAAACTTTAAAACAAAAAACTACAACTTTATAGGAAAACTAAAATAATTTTCTGATTTTTGTACCCTTTTGCATTTTATTAAAAAAGTAGGTACCAATCATATTTAATTAACTTAGGAATTATTAATTATTAGAATTATATGGCAGATGGATCTGCAGCTTGTAGTCTCAATGTAATTTTGAATGCTCCAAATCAATTTGTAAAACAATTAGTCAAAAGGGAGTCCACGTTCTCGAAATTAACTTGCAAGTAGTTCATGCAACACATTTAATGCTTATAGGTACATACAAAATGAGTTCTTGTTTATTGTATTGTCATAGACTTAGTTAGCATTAAATCATGAATAATATTGGATAATAGAGAAAAGTGACGATAAAAGAAAGCGCTGAGGATAGGATAAGGAACCCATGACATGACACATGGCAGGTAATGCCCATACTGTCATGAAACGTCAACAAAAAGAAAGCCGAGCCAAAGCAAACCGAAGCTCGACATGACATGGCAGGGCAATAGCTCTTAATAAACTACAACAGTATAATATCTAACATAACACATGAAGTATAAGAAATCGTAGACTTAGGCTTTCTCCTTCCATTGGTTTCCTCCTTTCCTTGTTTGGCATCCATCCTCCTTTCCTTGCTTTTGCCTTTCTACTTTGCTTTCCCTTTCTTCGACTTCAACGTTCAAGGAAGGAATCAAAAAAGGATTTTCGGATTGTAAGATTTTTCGGCACGCACGCACACATTGTAACTATAATGGTATACCAAACCTTCCTAAATACATACGTATTCATACGGAAAACTGCACACAACTACCGTATTTGTCGAATTAGTTCCGCAGGGGAATATGACGTGTAATTATAATTATTTTTGTTTTATATTTAGCTTCGCCTGGGAGAATTTAGCTAAGTGGGAGGGGTTAGAGAAATATTGCGCATCTCAGAAAATTTTGCAAGTTAAACGATTTCTCTTCAATTTTAAGCTGTTTTGTTGTACAAATTATTTATTGTGATATTTCTTCTATGTATTTAAACAAGATATATAATTTGGTCATTTAGTATATTAAAAATTTGTGATGTTTCCTCAAAGGAGGGGAACCTACCAGTAGGGGAAGTGGAGATTGGCAGGAAATACAAAATGTTGCGTCAAGAGGGGTTTATTTCGTCGGATGGAACTAAATCGATAAATACGGTATTGACAAGGTTACTCTTTGTGTTCCGTTGTACCTGCTTTCCTGACACAACACAAACACAATACAAACATAGATTCGTCTGTTCTATGTATTCTCAATTGAGGAGACCATGAGAGTTGAACAGAAGATCTAATGCAATCCATACATCTACTTTCTTCCATTGCATTGCTTTCCCTTCTACTTTCTCTATTCTTTTCCTGAACGATTCTTTAAAAAAGGAGTCTACCTAACTTCATAAGAGTATTCTTCCTCTCTCTTTCTTTGTTACTCTTACATGGTATTGGTAGGTACTTCCTACCTACTACCTATTTGCTTCGTTTCTAAATATAGCTTTCAATGTTACATAAGGAAAGGAGCGCATAATATAAGTAACTCATGTACTCTGTGTGTAGTATGTAACTTTTCATAATCTAAAGGGGAATAACAGCATCTAGAACCTATAACAGTAAATATCACCACCTCCGTTCAGCTTCTTTTCTTTGAAAATAAAGATGTTGCCTTGCATTTCGGTTTTTTTCTTTTCCGTTGTACGGTAGAATGTACAAGTACAACAACTTGCATGTCTGTTCTTGTTTGCTTGTGTGGAATGAAAATGCAATGCAAGGCCATATATCTATATACATGTACATAGTCTGTCCTATTCCTACAATACTGTTTTCTCTTTCCGTATCTATATATTTAGTTCATATTAAAGATAAATATAAATTTATACGTATACTTATAAGTTGTGCTATCTATAGATAATACAGAAGATAATGTTTTACAGTAGGAAATGTGTTCCTGACTCGGGTGTTCCTAACGACATCCTTCTGTCTAACAATAAGGAGACAGTGCAGGACCACTGAAAGTCGTACCCCGAGACACTAACCCTATAAACACAAAATAGAAATAAACAACAGCAACAAAAATGCATCCTTCGCTTAAAAATCGTTTACCCAGTAAATTGAGCCAATTAATTTTTAATAGGGTGTGTAAAAAATCATTTTTGTTTTTATTCTTGAGTTCTGCTTTGTGTATGCGGAATTATTGTTTCAGGGTTTGGGATTCCATGGTGTGGTGTAATTTTAACCCAAACCTTGTGAAAGTACAAAACAAGGCCCAGCTACTCCACTACATAGGAAAGTAGTGGGAGAGTAAGTAAAAGTTTTATGTCCTTTTTCTGTAAATGTGCTAAGTTAAGGTGTAAGAGTAGGAAGGCTATTATATCTCTAGTGTGTAGTCCTGATGCTTCTGTTCTGTTTTTCTGTGTTCTGTAAATAGTGTAGTGATGGAGAGTGAGTTGCCTGTGAATTACAATGTGCAGAAGTGTTTGTATTAGTTATATGTTATGTACATAAGGCACAATTTTTATGTACAAGGGTTTACGGCTTTTATTGGGGAAATATGACAGCTGACTTTAGTAGAAAGGAAAACAGAAGGAAAATAAATTCATATTAATGTAGTCCAAGTGTCAATACAATAACATTGGAGAAAATCAGAAAAAAGTGTTTCTCCTGACAATGTAATAGAAAGAACATGAAAAGAAAACAGAAGTTTTTCTCTAGATGGGAGCCAAACGCAAAGTCAGGACACGCCAACGCAGGCTATTGTAATGCATTGCATTGGAATTTCGGTTAAGACGAAGATGAGACAAGGCAAAGCTAGTAGTCAAGTCAAGCCAAGCCAAGTCATCTCAAGGCTAGTAACTTGAATCTAGAAGCACTACGAAGGTATTACTATAGAACTACATATAATGTAAATGTAAACGAAAAACAAAACAAGGCCAAGTCAAAGTCAAGTCAGACCGTAGTTGGACATGGACACAACATTACATAACCAATACTTTGTTCCATATAAAGCTAACATAAGCAAAGCCAATTCGAAACATGACAAGAGAAACAAAACTGATGTGTATGTTGTAGGCACAAAAATGTCGCCAGGCATCGGGACACATGTACCTTGACAATTTCGTTATTAAAGAAACTTCAATCGAGATATGCATTTAGAATTCGCAATTTAGAATTTAGAATTTCATTGGAGAACTTTTTAATGCATAGACCATGATATTGAATCTTGTTTTTCTAAAACTAGGTTATGTATATATATGTAGGTAACTGTAAAGCCCTTTTACAGCCTTATTAAGCTTAAAATACATGCTGCTTTTTCTATAAGTATATCAGTTTTAATTTAACATGATTTCACCTAAGCAAGGGTACAAAATACAGTATACTGTGTTAGAGTGTATTGGAGTGCTAATTTAAAATTCTTAGCTTGATTTTGTTTTGTATTTGTTCTCATGGAGGGTTAGCTCTTCGTGCCTATGACACGTATACATAGTAGAAAGTAGGTATTGTAGTATAGTAAATATTACTATGTACCTATTTGATATTAGGAGATGCGAGGGCAGACGGGCAGGGCAAAAGGAAGGAACGAAGAGTCAGGAAAAGTCAAGTTCTCTTGACTTGACTTTTGAATTCTATGTAGAAAGAAAAGAAAGGATAACTAAAGCGAAAACAAAATACAAGTTGGTTTGGTTTTCGTTTTTCGTGTATTCTGTTTTGTTTTGTTATCCTTCGGTTCTTGCAATTCTGGTTAGCAAAGTATAGTATGTAAGCTGGTCTGGTCCTGGTCCTTGTTCTGGCTCTCTTACTGTTAGTATTATGGGAAAGGAGAATATGTCGAAACTAAACTAAACCGAAGGAAACTAAAGAAGAGTTGAGTTTAAGTTCGAATGTGAAATTTTCGAATTTTCTTTTGGCTACATTCATTCCGCACACAAACAAAGAATATAGGAAAGCTGAGTTGACTTTACTTGAGTCGAGATGACTTTCTGAGTTTTAGCGAGTATTTGTATTGTACTAGAGAGTACAATATGAAAACAGTTCCAAGAGGAAAAATATATTTGGCCTAACGAAGAAATATGATCCTTTCTTTCCCTCCCTCTATGTCCTCCTTGCCGGTGAAGATTTATTTTTTGGCAAAAACGGATTTCCCTTGCCTCTGCATGCTCTTTGCTTACTTTTCTCTTTCTTTCTCACTCTCTGATCTCACTCTGTATGTATCTACTTTGTGCACGTATGTATGTACGTATCCAACTCTGCAATAACTATCTCCTGTCCTGACATCATGCAATCCAATCCAATCCAATGCAATTCTAAACAGAGCACTACTACTCCTATACAATATATAGTTACTATCTTATATACGCACAGTAAGTACTTACACAGTTAATGCCTACAAAACCAAACCAAACCAAAAGAAAACATCTCTTCTTCTATTTATCTGCTAACAATAAGTCTACATCCACAATTCCATGCAATGTTAAGCATTAAATGGAGATAGACATGGATTTTTTTACTCTCGCTCCAGTGTATCTTTCTTGCATGTGTGTACATACACACTACATTATCCCGTGTCCACATCATATGTAACATTATTTAACTCATACTGATTGCTTACAAACACAGAAATACGTATTTCAAGGTTATTATTACATGTGTTTACGCCTAAACAGTCTGAACAATTTTTAGCATACGTGTACCTACTCAATTTTATATGCGATAGGACTTGCCCAAAGTTATGTTACGTAATCACAAACCATTCATGTTAGCAACAATGGTATTAGTAAACTTAGAATTCAGTACTGTCGTGTTGCAAAACTGAGAAAAGGACCAATGTGATTAAGCTACATAATTTATTTTTGCCTATTTTGTTTTATTAGCTCTTTACTCGCTAAACCAATTTCTTAAAAATCTGATAATATCTATTATTGCATACACCATTTAAAAAAAGGTTCTTCTGAAAAATCATTTATAAATATTAATATTACAGATACTTCTGGTAAGTGTTGGTTGTGGCTATAAGTAAATTTAGAAACCTAAATTATAGATAAATGTATATTTAGTTATTAATGTAGAAAGAAGTGATAGGAGAAACATAAATTCATGAAAAATGTTTGCCTTGAGTAAAAAGAATAAAAAATGTCGGAATGCAGTTCGGTTGTGTTAGTAAAAAACGGAACCCAGGGAGAAAGCTCTCAAAGACAACACAACTCACATAATCATTATGACAGACAAGGAAAGGAGCTTTCGCGTAGGCTGTAGCTGTAGGTAATGTAACGTAACGTAATGAGAATGATTGCGGTGCGAGAGGAAAAGACGGATAACGAGGTGAGGAGACAACTGAATACAGAGAACACTGTGACTCAGTCAGGCCAAGTCAAGTCAAGTCAAGTCGAGGCAAGGCAAGTCACAAGAAACCAAACCAGGACACATTTCTCATTTTCTACATTACTTCACATCACATCAAAGTATTACCATTAGTAACTACCTACACTACCTACTTACTGAGTAATATCTACTATACACAGCATAGGTACAGTATATAATATACATTCATAAAATGCTACAGGCTTTACATTTTCTTTGAAGTAACACATTCCATACATACATACCTATAGAATATATTCCTTCAGAATTTTCCTATGTTTCCTAAGTATAAAAACTACGTGGAAAATATTCTTATATAAAATAAGCATACCTATAGGTACAGAGATGTATGTACTATTTCTAAAGAAAGTCTAATAGTACACAGTAGATGAGCATGAGCAGAATCACATACATACATTATGTTACATTAGATTCATAAGGAAAAGAATTAGAGAAAGCCAAGTGAAAGTAGTAAAGAGAAAGCAACTAAAGCAAGGGAAGGTTGACTAACAATAAGAAGTAAGAAGGCAGTATTATTATGAGTAGATGTTCTGTTCTAGTGTACGTAGTATAATATTCAGTAATAAGGCGAGAGGGAAAGCGAGGAATGGAAAAATCTGAAGGAAAAACTCTCGACGACAAGACAAGAGAAAAGACAAGGGAATGGAAAGCTATGGAAAACAAGGCACTGCAAGGACGAAGTCTGAGAAGAGAATGAAGAATGCTGAACTGAGAAAGAGCCGCGGAGAGAAAACGAAAATGAACCAAAAACCAAAAGCACATTTATTTCATCAGAAACGTCTGCAAAGTTTTTTACTCTGTCAAGCCTGGACTGGAGCCAGAGTTGAGGATGAACATTTGGCCCAGAATTTCCTAACTGTGTGACTGAGTCTCTGTTAACTTAACTTAAGCTAACCTAACTTAACGTTCTTATGATATGTTACTTTTACCAAATACTATTATTATCTATAGCTACTATACTATCATACTATTACACTTACTACATATCTGTATACCAAACCAAGTAAACTAAAGTAAGTATTACTGTTGGAGTCCCTCCGCAAAAAATTACTCTCAGCCGGAATAGGATGAGATGACTATGAGTGAGTGGCGAGGTTTGTCTCCAGCTTATTCGCAACCCGAACAGGCCAAGCCAGACCAAACCAGACCAGACCCTTCCTCCAGAATTACATACTATTACTAAGTATACCCAATAATATAATATAATTCCAGCAAGAACAAGAACAACAGGGGAAACCTTCAGCTGGCTAAACTAGGCAGCTAAAGCTCAAACCTTCCAACTCGGCTTAAAGATAGTTCAAAGCTGTTCGCTTCTCCTTTCCACTATCTACAGAGGAATTAAGATTACTGAAACCACTGTTGTAGTATCGTCATATAGGAAAAGCTAGCTTTTTGTCATTCCTAGCCATACCAAGCCAGATGCTTAAATAAAAAATAAATCGCCTAAATTCAAGGCACTGGAAATAGTTAACTGCATTTAACTCAAGATAAATACACATAGCAGTACAAGTAAACAGTAGATAATCTTCCCAAGAAATTCATTTTTAATTCCTGGCTCGTTTTTGCAGTAGATAAATAGGAGATCCCTGAACATAACCTACTTACTTTAATATTTATCCACCTACACACGTTATACACAAATAGGTAAGCTTTATTTAACACAAAACAAGTTTCTAACTCTATAACTAACGAGGAAAGCGTATATATTTATTTTTACAGCAATAATGGTATGTATGAATTATATATCTATTTTTTGTAAATATATACTAATTATTCTTCTATTGCTGAAATTAATTAATGGGTTGAATACGAATTAGCACCGTCAATTAAAATGATTGCTAGTAAATTCACATCTAGAAATATTCGCAATAGTATATTGTATCAATCCTTAGCTATATCCGCACAAAAAAGGGCTATTAGTTTGCTAATTATTATTATAATTAATTCCCGTACTATACATTTACGTTACTTATTACTACAGTGGGTAGTAGAATTCACGTAGAATTTATGTAGCACCTTAACTTTAACGTTAATATTCTGAAACTGTCATCTTACACGGTTAAGGTATTAAGGGAATGGTCCGTAGCTCTTTGCTGCCTGTTTTTGATTAGCTAACAAGATAACAAATGGAGGAGGCAAGTTAAAAGTAAAATGGTAACTAGTCATGCTTTGCCTTGTGTTATTTAACGTTAAGATTTCGTGATAAGATACAGATACTAAAAATTCCCATAGTAGTAATTTGCCGTAGAATGCACTCCGCTACACAATTTGGAAGAGAACATGCTTTTCTATATGTAAGTACATACATACGATACGACATGGCCTTATCCAACAAGCTCTTTGAAACTTACTTTACTCTTTAGCTTTACATGGAGTTTTTGATATAGTAATTCAAGGCTATGCTTTAGTATTCTTGACTTGCTACACAAATTCTAAGCTCTCATAATAATATCTGTGTAAAATATAAAATATATGTACATACTTCTTACGTACATGACTTGAAGTAAGTAAAAGTTTCACTTTTATTTTTATCTGATGAATAAACGAGCAACTCGCTACATAAAACTTGTACAGATAAACCATTTGAACTAAATCCAGTAGCTAAAGGGAAGCCTCATCTGAAATAAGTCAAGAAAGAAGCAGAAACCAATGCAATGTTATGTTATGTTACGCTGCAGTAAGAGCGCTTAAGAAAATGTTTCTCTATTGTAAATATGGCAGAGTATGCAGAAATAATAATAATTCTACATGCATATAAGTAAGTATATGCTTTTTGTGTGTGTAAATAAATTCTTACGGAAAGTAGCAAAAAATCAAGAAGCTAACTGGGATTTTTGAGCAAAAACTAGATCGTAGAGCAATAGGTGGGAATATAATAATCAGCAGAGGAGGAAACGACGTTAACTAGAAATGGAGAGGCCTTATAAGCACCTCCCACCTCTTTGAGTTATTGTTCATTCTCTATATTTATCAAAGCAAAGATATGAACGTAAGAAATGGAGTATACTAAATTAAAGCTGTATATTCTGTTAAAAATGTAGCATGTGCTTAAGGTTAGTATAAAAGTTTCATTATAAAGCGTATAAGGATAATTTGTATGCGTAATGTAGACACGAGTTCCGTAACAGAAGGTAGATATATAGATTCATGAAGCGTTAACTCAAAATCCAAATATTTTTGTATTTATAGTTTTCCTTCTTTCTATAGGGTATGTACTACAGTTCTCCTTAATCGGTTTTGGGTTAAATTGTTAAATCGTTATGGTGTAATGTGGGAGTAAGGGTAAGTATGTAAAAAGTGAGTAAAAAATTCTAGGATAGAATAGTTATAACAAAGGTAACTTTTATGTTATGTTGGTTTGTTGTAGGCGGATGAATTAGTATATCACAAAACATATATTGTTCTCTACTACAATATTTTGTGGCTTGTTTCGTTGTTTAGTGAGGTTTTTGAATTGCTTTACTTAGTTTACCTTTCTTGGTTTTGTGTGACTATTATGTATTTGTGTAGGGTAATGTATAAGTCTCCTGGACTTCTTTCTGTTCTGGTCCAATGCAGAGAAATTCACAATTCACAGTTGGCTATAAGGACCAGAGACACGCAACCGTTTTCCTAACCGGTAATTAAGGTAGAGGTGCCATTTTGCTTTTCCGATTCCCTATTTTTTAATCGTCCCTTGACGTGTTTATTTTCCCTCGTTTATTTGCTCGCTTGCACTATGGCATTCCATCTCTTTCTACGAAAATTGGGGGGATTGGAAGGATACTTAACCCAAAATATTGGGCATTATAACCTTTTCAAATATTATTATAGGGATTAGTGTGTGTGAAGTAGCCACTTATCCTAACTATTAGCTCAAGCCAAGCCCGGCCAGGCCAGGCTCAATCTGACTAACTCTCATAACACATCAATTACCCTACTCTACGATAAATATATTGAGATAGTTTCCTCGCCAGTAATTGGCTACCTTTTATTAAGTGGCTAATATTTACCTGCTTCTCATATTTTGTTGCGGAATTATAAAACAAAGCTGATACAATGCTTTATTATTATTTTCATTGAACAAAGCATTCTCGATTTTGAAATACTCCTGCATGCATAACATTGGCATTTCGCTGTTATTCATTTTGGGACTATTTTTGCAATTACCTAGCTGATTTTCATTTTGTGACTATTTTTGCAATTACCTAGCTGATTTTCATTTTGTGCATTATGGGAACAATGCTACACAATACATGTGTAGCATGTTCCCTTTGACTTCTATGATTATTAAATTGTGTAGCAAAAAATTAAAAATTCAGAGAAAATAATTACACAAAACTGATATGCGCATTTGAAAACTTTATGATAATATGAAAGGATTTTATTATTTTAATAACTTGTAAATTGTAGGTTGATGTACAACATTTTGTTACTAGTTTTCTATTCAAAAAATAGAAAAACGATAAAATAGACATGCCACTGTATATATACACTTCGATTTTTATTTACCCTTAAGTATTCAGTATCTGGATGGTATATTATGGAATAAAATACCTACATGCATAATATTCAAACACAAAAATAGCAACAGGTGCAATATATGGTGTTTACTAATTGCCAACAAACGAGGCATATAATAGGAAGATTGTAATATAATGTAACTGCTTTTGTAGGTAACAGTTTTTCTTCTGCTGTGTAGCTAAGCTAACACACAAGAGCCATTAGGTACATTAAAACCGAAACCAAATTAAATAAGGCGACTAACCAAAACCCAAATGTGTTCTACTTTCTCTTCTCCAGTAGTGTATTGTGTGTGTGTATTACAATTCTGGGATGTGTTCTGTTATGTTCAGTTCTATGGTATATAGTTAGTCTCTGGTGCAACACTAATTTAGCAACATAACAGAACAAAACAGAATACAATAGAGAATCTCATTTCACTTTCTATTTGCTTTCACTTGAGTGCAAATGGGTTGTAGTTCTAGTTGTGTGTTCTATTCCCGTTGTGTTATGTGATGTGATGGTGCGTTGCCCTGGCCAGGCCAGGCCAGGCTCTGCTTTCTTTAGGTACTAGATACATACAGATGCAGAGCTACTTGCTTGAAAGTGCAGTTGAAGTTGAAGGAGAACATAATGGAAACTTAGTTTGCTAAACGTAAAGCGTAAGATTATTGTGTAACTTAAAACGGAAAATAAACGAGAGCCATATACACTACAGCGTACTGTATATATACTGTAGATACACATTCACCAGGACATACCACAACGTTGAAAGAACATGGAAATCCAGAAATACAAACAAATACATATTAGTTGAGCAAATAGTGGAGAAAGCAGAAGCAAGCGATAAACGTCACCATGGAGGGAATATAGGGAAAACTGGGATGCCAAAGCTGTCCATTACATATGTGTATGGTCCCTGAGTGTTAGTAGAAGTCCTGTAGTTAAACGACGAGGATACCAGATGCTCTTTCTCACAGTACATACCAGAATACCAAAGTATATCTTTATAAATATAACTAGAGCAAATATTCGTATACATGTATGTATGTATGTATGGATTTTAAACAGAAATAAGTACCTATATTCTATATACATACATTTTGCGTAACTTTACATTCCATTTTAGTATTTCATTGAGGAAATGCATGCGGACTTATGACATTAGCTGAACGTTGAACTTTTGTGTGTACTGTATGTGTGTAAGTGTACTATAAAGTAATACATAGTCCATGTGTACAAGACATGCAGTCAATATATTCATGTAAATGTATTTCGTATCTGCATTTATGGGACATGATTTAGTATAGAGCTAGTATAGCACACACTTTTAGTAAACATTATATTCTCAGGACAGCATATTATGTATATATATGTTCCTTAACTTTTACTAATAGAAATATTCAAGACTTTGGGATTGCGAGGATGAAATGAGTAGCTCATTCTTACTTAATAAGATTCAAGTTGAACATTGCGTTGAGTAAAGAGAATAGGCAAATGGAATACTTACATAGTTACTTTACTTACATATATTATACGTCTTGCCTACACGTAAATGTGAAAATGTTAACCAAGGGCTTTCGAGAAATGCTAAATGGGAAAGACAAAAACGTGGCTAGGAAAATAAGAAGAATTTCAGCAAGTATTCGCAATTTCTGTAACTTTTGTAGTACTTTGAAGTAGTAGCATAGCATACAGTGTAATAATATGGATACATATGTGAACTAGGAATGTATATTCTTCTTAATGATATTAAAGCTTTTGAGTATTCTCTTTGAGTAGAGCACGACATAATATATAATACTACAAATAAGCTAAGCTAACTTATAACTAAAATATAGAGCGAATATGTACATATACATATATAACGGAGGAAATATATTATGTGCGAATTTAATTCTATAAAAGAATTTAGAACATTCAAGTGCAACTTCGCAAAGTCAGTCTAATTCTAAGCTCTAGCCTTTTCGTGTGTAGTATTCCGATATTCTAATTTCACTTTGCCATAAGAATACTCTTCTGAGTAGAGTAGAGGAGTAAGAAGGAAAAGAAGAGAATGCTAATCTCATAGAAGAAGCCGTCTTCTCTTTACAGTTTACAGTAGTAGTAGTCTTAGAGAAGGATCTCTTTGAATTTGCTAGAAACTCACTGGAATATATATTTACTTATATAGACAGTAGAAAGTAGTAGTATACGCACGTGATGATTTCGTTCTACTTAAGTTGCAGTATTCATCGTCAGTTCAGTTGTGAAAGAGAAAGAGATAGTTAATACTTTCTACTATGTACTTAGGTTAGGTTTAGGCTTCCTTTTAGGTTCTTTCGCTTCTCTTTTAAAGATTCCCAATGAATGGAGCAGATAAAATGAATTCGTTTTCTAAGATTTTACTATTTATAGCATCTTTCTCCTGTATGTAGAGTAGGAGTAGAATATACATAATATTAGTAGGTATTTTGAATGTAGAAAGATCTCTTACTATTCCTCAGTCTTTTCTAGTGGGGTGTGACTTGACTTGACTTGACTTTCTTTCGCGTGTGACTATGCATTGCAATTTCACTGATGTTTTTCTATTACGTTTCGTTACATTCAGCAAATACTCAACTCAAGCCAAAGCCAAACCAGGCCATACAAGGCAGGCCAGGCAGCTCTTTCTCTCCGCCTTTTTCCTTTTCATAAACCCATACCACAGACAAGACAAGGAGACACATCACATATCACATTTGCAAAGAATTTTGCATCATACCCTTTCTCTTAACCTAAAATACTTTACATTCTTTCTTTCCACAATTTATAAAGAATTGACAACTTTTTCATTTTTATTTGACTTTTTCAGCAACAGAAGGGAATATTGCAAAATGCAAAATTATAGATTGTGGGTCTTATGGAAAATTTAAGATAATTGTGATATTATTGCCATTAATTGGAATACAGGTTTCATGGTCTCCTGAATCATATATACACACAATGTTACTAGAAAAAGATGATGTGCAAAATATGTAAAGCTCACAGCAGTTAAAATTCTTCACTGAATTCAAAAACCGCAATTTGAAAGCAATAAAGAGTCTCTACTATATATAAAATGTTCTAATAGTGCAAAATGTTGCATGTAATATTATAGTACATGCATTCGAAGGTATAGGGGATATAGAATCTATGTTATTAGACATGTCAAAGAAAAAGGGAATAAACAGGCACACTTTTGTCTTTATGTGTGCCTGTGTGCCATGTGTTTATGTAAAGTAGGCGAGATCAAAATACTTGTTATGGAGAAAAGAGGAATATTGCTAGTTGCTTCTTTGCCTTTTCTTTCCCGGCAAGAAAGAGCATGCAGGAAAAGTAAAAGTCAAAACGTCTTTCATTTCGGCTGATTTGATATTACATACGATAAGTATAGAGAAACGGCAGATAGAAACTCGACACCATACGACAGCAACTCTCATTGTCAATGCAAAACAAAACTGGAGCAAAGGAAAGTAAAGTAAAAGGCCAGGCACAGAGAGAAACTCCCTTGTATTTATCTACTGTTCCTGCTGGTTTCTATACTTATGTGTCACTAGTTGACTTTGACTGAAACGAGAGCAACTGTAACTGTAGACGTTAACTATTACTGTACTCCGTTGTGTTGTGTACTGTACAGTTTGCATGTGTATTGTACAAAGGAATTTCTCATATAAGAATTTCTCCTTCTGATTTTTGCGAATAAATAACAACATTGTAACATAAAGGAAACTCGTGGAAAAGTTAAGTTTAAGTTGGGCTCGAAAAGGACGTCAATTTTGTGACACAAAGTTTCACTACTACTTAACTACTGTTAGTGATGAGATGAGTTATATAAGTTATAATTTTTTATTCGAGAATATTTGTAATATAAAACTGTAGTATAGTATATAGAATTTTTGCATAAACATTAAGAAAAGATGAAGAAATAAAAGAGAAAACAAAAACGTTATGTCTGCCATTAATATTACATATGTACACGCATACATTTCCTTTCTGTGTAGTATTATAAGAATATTAAACTTAAATATACGGAGAAAGAACTAAGGAACGGAGTGAAAGAGTGAAAGTGAGCCAAGCCAACCCAGGCCAAAGTAAGGGAAAGGAACTGAAGGTAAATCAATATCACAATGAGAAATACCATGTCAACTAAAGAAACGAAGTGAGTGATAGAGTGAAGCGAGCTGAACTGAACTGTGCCAATACTAGACGGCCTGTATTGTATACATAGTAGCTTAGCTTACTTATAACTATGTTGTAACTAAAGGAAAACTACATAAGTACTCACAAGTATAAATATATCCGTTACTCTACTACAAAATACACAATGGATCGACTCAACTCAAGAACAAAAAATCTTGCTAGTAGCTAGTATCTTTGGTTTGGTTTGACATGGTTTGGATTTCTCTTCGCCGGATTTTGGCTTTAAGAGCGATAGGAGAAAGTACATCGATAGTAAGTGTGTACTCGTATACATAACCATATACACTGCGTATACATTACAAAAATAGTTAACCATATTTACTTGCATTCATATAGCAAAATACACGTATACTTACGAAACGTACTCGTATACAGTACAAATACACAAATCAGTCAACTATAGTTTTCAACTTAGTAGAATTCTTCTTAATAGCCTTGAATACACAACATTATTCTAAATGCTGCCCTTTCTTTAAACTTGCCGACTAATACGATAAATATTATTAATAATGCTGCGGGATATTTGAACTGGTTTTGCTATAATGTAGTTGAAATGTACTCGTATACATAGGTAATTAGTTTACTAATACTACGTATACTTAAGAAATATATTAATAATAAAATGAATAGGCTACATTATATTTTTATATGATATATTATTATATCGCGCGTACATATGAAATGTACTTGTATACAAATAGATTCCAAAATTTCAGACTACTATAATAAGAAATTATGTATACTGTCTATGAAGTGGTTTAGTTTGGTTTGGTTTACACCATTCAGTCGAAGTCTGGTCTAGGAGTAGTGGAGTTGAATCACGTCTCAAGTGAGTAGTCAGTTAGTGTATGTGTTACAAGTTACAAGATGTAGAAAATAAAGTAGAGCAGAAAAGAGAATGGAGTAATGTGAGTAAGTAATAACATACAGTAGAGAGCGAGTTGGAGCTGGAAAAAAGGGAATCTGCGATGCCAGACCACAGCAATGCAATGTGATGGTATGCCAGGCCACACCACACCATGCCAAACCAAAGGAACGAGAATGAACGAACGAAAGAACATTGAGACTCTATAGACATGTGCATAGTTAACGTTAGACGTTAACGTATATTTATACAACTCTTAGGTACATTGTATTTGTATCTTTCTCTACGTACTCACTACTACATACACTACTACCCTATTTTTAGCTATATATTTTGCTAGAAGTAGTAGACAAAGATTTTCTTATCCTTCTTTCCCTTCTTCTCCCTTTCTCCAATGCATATAACGCTAGAAAGTTGCTTGTACTTGTACACTACAGACAAACGCTCGTAATAAATGTGACTGTATGTGAGAATTGCAAAATGCAATCTCCACAAGCCAAAACCTTTCAGCAAGTGACTTTGAGTGGATTTTGCACATTCTTCATTTCACACTTCTACTTCTACCCAACAATATATATAAGTACTTACTTTCTATTTTATATATCTACTGAATGTAACTTATAACTTAACTTGAAGTAACTAACGTAATAGGGCAAGTACAGACAAGAAAATCAAGAGACTCTTTTCTATATTTATAGAAAATAGATACGGGAACATAAAAGAAAACCCTCCCTCTTAACATAATATTCTCTAGCTATTTAATGCCATAACGGTTGTATTATATGTGTCGTGGGCAGTTAGGTATAAAAAATACTGTACCTTACCGAAAAATTATCGTTTAATTTTAAAAACTTTAATTTTAAATAAAAATTTGGTCATTAGGTGCACAAAGGCTGTACCTGTCATACCTGCATATAAAACTTTACATGAAAATTATAGTAGCATATAATTATATGTCAATGGCCTATTGATGAATGAAATTTTAATGAACGAAATCCAAAAATATGTAATTTCAATGTTTTATGTATGAGATACGCTATACGTTTGGATTTTGAAGATGTTTTGGATTTAGGTATACAAATACGCTCTCGAAATTGGGACAGCTTTGGGTAAACCTACTTGGAATGACACACAATGACACAATACAGATATGTGTACTAAAGGTAATTTGGTTTGATTATTATGCACAAAACTGGTATTAGTCTCATTGTGTAACAGATGTGACCTATAAACACTTAAGTATAGAATACGGTACAGTACCCCCTAGTTTAGACCTTTCCTGCACGACGGATTTCTTTCTATCTACGACATGTGTACATACACTGATGAATTCTTACAGTGAAAAGCGACGCTTTTGTATGTAGTGTCAGTATGTATGTATATAACTAATAAACTTTGTTACACTGGTGAAAAGTGCAGGTATATACTAGTTAGTTATTGCACTAAGTTTCTATAATAGTAGTAGGTATAGACACTTTGGTGCTAATAAACTTTGATTATTTCCCATTTCCATCACATCACAATTCACCACTCGGTTGATAATACAAAGCATTAACTATCTTCTGAAGCCGCCATAGAAACTTGGTCCGTCGCTTACACTTAAGTTGGTGCTTCGACTGCTATTCTATGTATTTACAGAGTAGAGAGTACAGAAAGAGAATGTAGCGAAGTACGAAGGAAGAAATAACATCCAGTGGAGTGGCCTGGCCTATCTGTAGTGTAGATAGTTTGAAAAATTTCCTCTAACATCTTCCTAAGTACTCTTCCTTGGCTATAAAATCAATATTTCCTTTCTTCAAACTAGTGTTGAGTTGAAAAGAAGCTGAAGCTTTTCTGTTCTCCCTGAACCAAGGCAGCTACTTCATTCTCTAGTCATTTCCTCTTAGTAAACATTTAACAATCCGCAATTTCCTCTTTACAGAACTGAGCGAAACTTACTTCCTCGGAATTAATTAACGTTTTAACTTTCCACATAAATAGCAGAGAGTTCTCCAAAGCTAAACCTTCAATGTTCAAGCTCTAGTAAGGCAAAGGAAAAGGGAAGTCAAGGGAAAGGAGGATTACCTTAGATTATGCATGTACAGACTTTATGAATGCATGTACAATATATAGAGTAAATGTAACACTACATTATATTATTATGATATACTGTACTCCACTCTACTGCTCTATTTACCTAGTAAGGAAAGGATGGGGATCCGCTCTTCTACTATGGTATCCCACGTAAAATATAATAAGCAGGTAAATAAAATGCCTACGCACTTAACTCTTGTAGGTTGATACATTCAAGATTCTGGGCTCCTTTCTATGTATTACTCTTATACAAAGCAAACTACCCAAGGTAACATTATGTAGCTATGTAGTGTATCCGTGCATGTATTGTGCAACATACGGATTAAAATTGAGCATAGGATTTTACTAAGCATACGGATACTTGCTATATTATGTAAGTATTTCGGACTAGAATTTAATTTAATCCATAGTGCAAATGCCAAATAGTTAATGACCACATCTACAAAGTTGACAAGCCAAGGAAAGACGGGAGCCTTTGTTACATCAAATATAATGTACAGTGGTACAGCTATTATAATATTACCGCTAAGTATATGGAAAATGTACATACAGTGCAGTGTATACTTGGTGCAGTCCTTTCCATTTTGGAAAGTAAAATCGCCAAAAGATTATAAAAAAGCTAAAACTATAACAAAAATACGTAACCTACTATTTTACCATAAAATATATTTTTATTGTCACAATGTTGTATAAAAATTATAGGTCTTGTAAGGTACAATCTTGTTATCCACTTTTAAATCCAAAATTAAAGTAAGGTGGAAACAAAAGAAAGCCCTGCGTACTATCAGTATCTTTGCAGAATTAAAATACCTAACCCTGTATAAATAATCGTTTTCAGTCAGTACCTTTGTAAATCCTGCTTAAGGTTTTACCCACTACTTACGTTTTGTGGTACACTTTCTGCAATAATTAATATGCCCCAGTTTATATTTTATATATTTACCTAAGTATTAAATTGTACTAACCAAAGGAACTTCGTTTGGCATATGGTACGTACCTTAGGTAGGTAAGTTAGCTTTTGCATGTCGTAATGTACAGAAGTAGCTTGAGGATGTGAAAACAATATAAAATATAAATCTGAGTTGACTCCACTTGGCCTGCCCTCCTATTGGCTGTATATGACTTTGAAGATTAATCCTAGCTCATTTCATCTCATCTCAAAAGATAAAGTATAGAGTTCTATTCTATTGGGTTTGAGGTTCCCACTTAGAGATTACTATTGTTAATATTAGCATTTAATCTCATTCTGGTGGAAATGAAGCGGAGTAGATTGCAAACCGCATAAAAGCACAGAATGAAAACCAAACCAAACCAAACCAAGAGTTCTCGTTCTACTGACTTACATATTATAATGTTCAGGGATTCAGATTCACATTCATCTAAGGTTTTCTGCTTTCATTATTAAATTCGTGGAGAATGGAGTTATGTAGTTAGAACCATAGAATACGCAGTAGAGACTAGACTATTATCTAACATTATTATGTATCTAGTTAAATATCTATCTGCACAAGAGATAAAGTAGAATTAGGTGGGTGGTCTATTGAAATCGAGACAATAGTTAGTAACGAAGGAAAAATAAGCTTAGCTTAGTTAGTTCTAAGTTGTAAAGTAAGTCTCTCAGTGATGTATAGACCAAGCCAGTAATATTTCTATCTGTAGGTGCGATGAATGTAATAATGTAATGTATGCGTCCTACTGTAGTGACTAATAGCTGCTATATTTTCTGTGCCATCATTAATTCCTCATCTCGCAAACAATAAGCCAGAGGGAAAGCAAAGAGCAGAGCAAAGTGAAAGGGACAAACTAAATAAAACCGGAAACTTAACTCGCCGAAATGAAACCGCAAGAGAAGGAGAAGCAAAAGGATGGAATTATAAAACATTGTTAGTCCCTTGTATATTTTATGGCCATGGCCATGGTCCCAGACTAGAGATAGATACATTCTATATGGATAACAATGTGTGTCAACGGTATAAATGGCTATCAGGCAAACATCAATTTTGTTACTGTCAATAATATTTTATTTACGTACATAGTACTTTTATTTACGTACACTTTTACGGCAATGTTCTTATAATTTTGCTAGTGATTAAAATTTCCAAGCTTTATGGAAATTTAGAATGGAAACGATGAATCTTGAATCTGCAGTTGCTCCAAAAAATTATTTTGTATAAAATAGCATGGGTATGCCAACAGCTGACCTGTTTATTCGGTAATAAATTAATTTGTATTCGGGTATTATTTATTAATTCCATCGTTATTAAGACAAAAAAAATCCCTAAAATATTTTTGCAAGTAGTTTGCCTAATTTTGTTTTATGTAATACAAATTTGAAAGTTTAAATACATATTTTTGCATTTAATTTGCTTAATTTTGTTTTAAATACAAAATTGAAAGTTGAGATACATATTTTTGATACTAGTGATATTTTTGTCATTGACATATTTACTATATAACATACAGTACTATACTGCCTCCAAACTCCAGCTCTGATTTTCCTCTATAACTTCTCCACCGGATCCTAACTTAAGTCGAGAGACATAACTTAGCGTACGCCTCGACTTGTCTATTGATTCCATTCCGTATTGTTTACAATTCGGGGAAAGTCCTCTAAAGCCTACTTAACTCTTCTTTTACCATCACGGGTAATACAAAACTGCCTTATATGGATCACGTAGTGTAAGTATGTAGTACGTAGTGTACGTAGTAGGTAGGTACTTTAGAGTAGTCGTGGTAGGCCTACTGGACTGGAAACTAAAACTAGGGCACTACCTTACATCACGTACTATAATATAACCCATGTCATGTACATACATAAACTATAAACTACAAACAGTCGCACTCTAATACTATAAAATGCGTAGGTACATCCGACGTCCATATCAAATTTTCAGATTCGCTACTACTACAGGCAGAGTTACGGAGTACAATGTCCAAAACGCACGAGGTTCACTGTTCAGCTCACTCAGTTCACTAACTTTAGCGTGGCAATGGCAATGTGAACAAAATTAAGTTTAACTCAAGTCAACTCTACTCAACT
This sequence comes from Tomocerus mixtus, assembly GCA_034694165.1. NCBI lineage: Eukaryota > Metazoa > Arthropoda > Collembola > Entomobryomorpha > Tomoceridae > Tomocerus > Tomocerus mixtus. Next base: position 1,108 of record JAQFYC010001861.1, on the reverse strand, counting down.
TGAACGAAACTCTTGCAAAACTATAGCATACATTTATTATGCAACATTTTATAATGTCCGCTATTGATGCTATATTTCGCAATACTTAAAAGCGTACAATATAGACAAGATTAGATATTCAGTGTTACGGATATATATGTGGTAGTCAAACTGGACATCTCTCGACACTAACACTGCAAAGAAAATTTGGGCATTAGCATTTTAGTTTTTACATGTAGAGTGTTAGAATCACATAAATATTTGCATCTGTGTTGTACTGTACTTCTAGCGAATTAAGTATACATCCACTTTAATAAATATTAATCAAGAGAATGCGAATACTAAAGCAACATTGCAAAATTATTCCAAAATTTTTCTCATAATAAATTCTTGAAAATTTTTGCGTCTAACTGCCGTGATATCCAATTTGACTATGGCATAATACTATACAAACTGGTAAACTGTGTTACTAATATTAGACTACAGCACTGTTTAGGATTCTTCTGGCCCGCTACACTTCTCTGTGTGCGTAACAAAAGAGTCCATATAGTTTAAACACAGTATTCGCAAAATAAACGCTGTTTTCGGCGAATGTCGAAGGGAAACTTCTGCTACAGTTCACTCCCGCTCTTTCCGTACATAAATATAAAGAATTCCATTCTCTAGCCTATTTATTGGCCTCTATTTGCTTAAGCAATACTACATAATACAAACTACATATGTAAAACTGCACATGTCTAAAATAAACTCCATCATTGCGTTGTAGCGGAACAGTGTTACATAACCTACCTATTTTATATACTTCTGTAAGTATGTAAACAAAATGTACCTGCACATTATGCACTATGTATAGGTACTGTATAAACTTTATCCACACTTTATATAAAGCCTTCCCCAATCCCAATTAAGTCTCATTTTGTCTGGTCCTCTCTTGTTTAGTCTAGTGTGTCCATTTGGGTCAGGAGCGGCCGACTTTGGACTTTGGACGGAAGTTGGTAGTAGATACCTTTAATAATACGTATGTGGACATTTATTTGGAGCAGACTTTCTACATGGGCCTGTATGTTTATGCGACAAATCCCTAAAGGTAAGGTCGGAGATAAGCCGATAATCCTGTTTTGGGTACTCA
>JAQFYC010001860.1:0-29980 GCA_034694165.1 Tomocerus mixtus | reverse complement strand
TCAACCAAGTGAAAATGTGTGGCGCTAAAAAATAAATTTATGTATAAAATATGATTTTGCTGGTTCAAATGCCTTTCTCTGTATAAAGGTCTATCTCTTATATTGATATTATAATAATAGATCTGCAGCGAACGTAAAAGTCGACTTTTCTTGTCATGTCACTTCATTTTCTAAGACTTGCTCATTGTTGTTTGTGTACCCATTAGATTATTATTGTTCAAAAATCAAAAATGAAGCAAGGAATCCGGAATTAGGGTTTATTTTGAAGATTTGGAAGCAACTTTGGGAATGAAAGACTTGTAGCAACACAATAATAACAATTTTGTATTTTTGACTTTTTGTAGTCTTCTGTGATTTCTCTGTGTTGCTAATAATGTTAATACGATTGTAGTAAATTGATGTAACAACAAATCAAAGTGTAATGAAAGGATAACAACAGTAACAACGAAACGTAGTCGGAGAAAGCAGTTCTTTAAGTAGTTTTCTATCTCATGACTCGTGAGGTGTCAGGGGCCTTAAATTGTCAACCTAAATTAATTTGTTTTGACTTTTAAAAGTCATTTGTGTAGGTGGTAGTGGTAACTGGTAAGCTCTCAATTTTTGCGTGGGCGACGCGAACGATACGACTGACTGACAACGCGCAATTACTAATTTTGAAAAATAATCTCAGCTTTTTTCGGTTCGTGGAGGGCCGAGGGTACTTAACGCTGAACTCTTCAAAGGGCTTGAACACTCAAAGGTAAGAATTGTACCAACTTTATTTATTATTTTTAATTATGTAATACATAATCAGCTGATAACTAAGATTTTCGTGTCAGCTGGATTATTTATTTGCTGCAAAAAATTCATTAGTATTATTTAGTTGCTAATATTTGCCAATATGAATTTGCCTTGTCTGGCAGAAACTGTCAACTGAGGGTTGTGGTTCTGGGGTAAGGAACTATTGAAAAAAGTTGCAGTAAAATATGTGACAGGCAGAAATATTGTGTTTACAGCTTACTATGATAACGAGTACACCCATTTTGGGGGTCACTTCGACTTCAAGATATGCTCGGATCGAGTTATTTTGTATTCTTGATTCCAGTTGTTAATTGGAATGATTATGTTGTAAAAATTGTATCTTTTGAAATACCGAAAATAATTTCTAAATCCTTTTGTTTGTGTATTTTAGATTGGCCCCTGACATCGTGAATTAAATATTTCTATACACCACTAGTATTGAAACGGAATTAGGTGGCTCACCGGCAGACATCTAATTGTAAAACGTTAACAGTTTAAGTAGAAGAAGAGTAATTAAGGAGTTTGAAATGTCTCGTCATGAAGGCGTCAGTTGTGATGCTTGTCTTAAAAGTAATTTCAAAGGAAAACGCTATAAATGTCTAAGATGTTATGATTATGATCTATGTGCCAACTGCTATGAGGGTGGTGCTGCAACTTCACGTCACACCCCTGATCATCCAGTACAGTGCATTCTAAGTCGAAGCGATTATGGTAATTTCTACTTGCTTTATTCATATATAATTTGAAATGTGTTTGATTCTGTAATTCAATGCATTAACTTAATTGTTCTTAAGGAAGGATTGGAAGGGATAGATTAATTTAATAAAGCGTGTCACTAAATTTTCGTTAATTTAACTTTATTGTGTGTACTTTTAGATCTGTATTATAGTGGAGAGACAGCAACTGATCAAGCCCATTCATTGACATGTCCTATATGTGGGCGTTTAGGGTTTACAGAAGTCGAACTTCAATCACATGTCACCTCAGAGCACCAGAGTTGCAACACTGAAGTCGTAATATAACTATACTAAACTGAAAAAACCTCATTGAAATATATCTTTTCAATTGCTTAAAAAATGTTGTCTTACCTATTATAATTGTGAATTTAAGGTATGTCCAATGTGTGCGTCAATGCCTGGGGGAGAACCCAATTTAGTGACAGATGACTTTGCGTCCCATTTAACTCTTGAACACCGCCAGCAACCTAGAGATAGTAAGTTGAATATATGACAAGTATGACCCATCCAATATTGGAAAGCAAATTCTTTTGAGTTAAATAAGTGATTGTTTGCTAAATAGATTATACAGAAGATGCTCCTGCTGCAAGACACAGCCTCCGGCGAGTGCAGCAACCTTCTCGTACCTTAGGGGTTGGTCGTGGTAGACGACCTAATATGCACTTTAGCTCTGGAGGATTATCACCGTCTGGGGGAAGAGAAACTGTAGACCCCATTGCAGAGCTTCTATCTCAACTTTCAGGAGTACGGAGAGCGGCGGCTGTTCCGTACGATCGCCTTCTACATCGTCATGCTGCTAGCAGCAGCCAGCAATCGGGCTCTGTACAGGGTGGATCTTCTTCTGCTCCTGGAGCCACTCGTCGAAGTGTCTTTCCTCCACCCCCTAGCAGTCAGGCTGTTCTGCTCTCAGAAACTTCGGTAGCCTTACAACAGTCCAGTTCTCATGAAAGTGGAACGTCTAAATTCGATAAACATCAATTTCTTCTGGATAAGTAAGTTTTATTTGATAACAATTATTGCCTTTTGTTAATATTAATTAATACCTGCCTGACCTCTTATCGTTAATTAGTTTAGAGAAAGCGCGTTATATACATTTCTAAGTGGTCAAGTTCAGTATATTTACGTAATGTCCATTTCATTGATGTATGCGTGAAACAAATTCAAATTCGTAACTTTAACTTCACGATTTTAAAGATAGCTACATGAAAAAATAAACTCCGCTTTCGGTAAAGCTTTGAATTATAAAATATGAATGCAGTTAAAAAAAACTTAATATAGACATTTGCCTTCAAGTTTATTCCCAGCTGTAAAAGATTCATTAGTGAATTTGTGATGCTGACTTTTGCCAACAAAGTTGCGAAATTGTGAACAGATTGTGGGGAAATACGCTTCATTATGCTATTATACGCAAGCTGCTCGACGCAAAGGCTCAAAGAACTATGATATCTAAATATACCTGGCAATGAGCCAAATATTTTCTAATTTGCGTTTTTTTCTTTATTGTGTAGGTGCTTGGATTCTCAAAGACGAAAAGATTTAAATCCGGACCAAAGTTTGTTTCTGCAAGATTTGCTTTTGGCTACGATGACTCTTAAAGAATGAACAGTTGAATTCCTGATAGTCAAATCGAATTCAAACTTTCATCTTCGCCGATAAATAATAATTTAAATGTTGTTCCCAAATTCTTATTCAACCTGCTAATAAGCAATCGCATTGTAAAGTTTATAGTCTATAGGCGCATCAACCAGTGAAGAGAAGAACGTCTTAAGTCAATAAATTATTTGTGAATATGTACGAGTTATAAATACAATATTATTATAATTTAATTCTAGTGCCTGTTACGTACGTTAATCATTAAATACATACGAATACGAAAGAAATCACTATTTAATATCACCGCAGTGTTAATAGTGATGTGCAGATAGTGCACAATGCAGCCATGGGTAAATATTATTATGTACTACCTACTGAGATATTTGTCTTTGTGTTAACAGACTTTTCTACCATATGGTCCCCCAAACCTTAATCTTCAGATTTTTAAGTGACTAAACTAATGTAAATGTGGTTTTGAAAAATTGTATTAAAATATAAAATTGAAATGAACTGCAACATCCATGGCCCAGTTCTAGTTCTGCAGTAGAACAAGAATATAACACATCGCTCTCCGCAGCATATAATTACAAAAATATAAAATTAACATTTCACTTAAGTGTCATAGAAAGAACTCTGAATTGAAATTAATACGAAGCTATATAAAAGGTTCTTACCTTACCTAATTACCTACCAGACTTAAATAAATTGAATTTATATTGTTTGAAAAGCATATAACTTAATAGTTATAGAGTAGATAAGATTAGAACTTATTAGTAGTAAAATCTTGAAAATGATTATAAATATTAGGTGACTGATGTTAGTATTTATTGTTTAATTGTGTGTTACCACTGTATTGTATTTGTATATCGCAACAATCGTCTAATTATGTCAGGACAGAAAGTTTATGGTTTATTAACCCCCGTTAAGGGGTATACTATAAATAAATCGCTAACGTTTACTATATTGAACTAGGTTACCAACATTATATAGATGAAATTTTCTCCTCGGAGTATATACTCAACACAATTGCATGGTTTGATTTTCTTATCAAATAAATTCCATATCAAAATTGAACTGATTCTGCAATAATTTGCATTAATAAAAATAATGCATTTACTTTTTTCTCTACCGCACCGTTACATTACCATATGTAGTGCGTATAGCAAAAGTGTTATAGAACCTTATAGCTAATCATACGTAAATCGCTTTCACTGGTAAGGTCAAAGTGAAAGAAGAGTGTTAAGAAGGTGAAAGCGATTGCAGTAATTGAGGCAGTATAAGTGAAAGGGGAAAGCAGGCTCGTTTCCAAAATTATATTGCGTCCTGTCACCAGAGTGCTAGCTCACCAGAACAATGCATTTTTTAACCCTAATTGTGAAAAGAGAAATTTCCTAATAATATGTAATAGCATTTGCCCTCATTTACTCATTTTCTGCTGTTAAGCTAAGTACCACACAGAAACGAAGCTTTGGAGAAAGCTTTCTCCAATGATACTCCCTGTTAACTTCTGCAGTATTGAGATTTAAAACTGTAGCCGCCACAAAAGCTCAACTAATTACAATTGAGTTTCCATTATGAAAGCATGTTTTCATCACCTGCACTTTTTACTGATATAAATTTTCAAAATGACGTACAGTCACACATAATAATGATGATTCTTACGAATGTGGACGTCAACAGTATGTTCAAAACAAAGCGCATAGTCCTTATCTCCAAATATTGGCTTTCACCAACGTAATATTACTGTACATAATATGACGTTCCAAGCAACTTTTATAATTGTCTGGGTTATTTGCTATCGTTAATTGAAAGTTAGCCCTGTTTTCTAGGTAAGTAATAAAATATAGTAATACGTACATAGATCATACTGATCATACTATGGAATTTTTACATGGAGAAGGTTAGGACTATGTGTTTCTTTTTGAACATAATGCATTTACTTATGACGACTTTCTAAGAAGATTAAAAAACATCCTTACTCCAATCCCCAATATTATCAATGGCACGTTAAAACATCCATGAAACCAATTTACTGCTATTTACTGAAAGCAAGTCTCCTGGTTAGATCTGTAATGGCCTGGAGTGTAGTATTTAATGGTGTACTGTATGTACATACATAAATATACGGGGCCATAATTAAATGCTAGAAATACTCACGCATTCTGTTTAAGGTGGGGTGAGTAAGAGCACGTAGCACCTAATGAACAGTTATTCGATTATTTAGCATATTGATATTTGCGCAATATAAAAATTACAATTGTACATTAATTGTAATTGCTATGAATGCAATTATTACATACTTATACACCTATATAATAAGAATATTATGGTGTTTGCTTGCATTGCATTGCATATCTGTAGCTACTTAATATTCACAAGTAGTGCATTCCTTGAACTATAATATCGTAATATAAAAATGTCTAATTACTTAGCAGCCTAGTTTCATCACTTAATACATTTAAAAGTAATGTAATCCAAGAATATCGGTTATATAAATCCATGCTAAAAATGAACAGCCCCATGATAATATCGACGAATTATGTACATGTTATGTAAGTTACCAAAAATATTTCATTTCAAAATCCTCATAGATTATTGTGGGTAGCAATCTTTGTTCTCTTCATATCATATTAAATGCAATTTAGCGTTCAATTTGCATCTTATTTACTTGATAAACTTACTTAAGCTACGGAGAAATATTTTAACTTCAACTAAATAACTAATCGAATAAGTATCAGTAGTAGGTAACTATATCGTAGGGTTTGATAAAACTTTAGAACTGAGAATTTTACAAGAGAATCTGCGACTCTAATGTAAGAGTAATTAATACACGAATTATATAAATTAACTAAATAAGTCGAATGTGTATCAGGGATTCAAAACATCAATGCATTGCAGCGTTTTCATAAGACTGAGTTAAAATTGCAACAAAGTCGATTGAAATACATAACTACATGTATGAGCAGTGAATCCTACAGTTTCATAGTTGAATTGAATAATAATATTGTAAGTATTTATATGAGTAATTTAGTGCCGTATATGTAGCAATGCAATGAAGACCCACTGAGTAAATAAATGAAGTAAACTCATTGCAATGAACTTTATTTGGTTTTATTTGGATGGCAAGTTAAATTCACGACTCCCGATAAATGCTTAGCTCTAATAAGTACCTCAAGTGATGATAATATCATTAGGTAATGCAACTTATTTAACAATATAATAGTTTTACAAGTACAATTAAAAAATGAGTGACTGTATGTATACAATAATTTCAGCTGATGGCAGTAGTACCTAACCTACTTAACTATTTAGTTACACAATGGAAGACTTTATATAATTTATACAAAACATAACATAACGATTATACAACTATAACTAATACAACAGTGAGCATAATGAAGATTAATTAACGAGTATTTGTTTTATTTGTAGCAATGTATTATTTTACCCCAGACATAAGTAATACATTAAACAGGCCAGGCAAGTATTTATAAGTATTTAAGTAGATCAGATCAGAATCCAACCAAACCAGACTTTTTCTTTCTTTCCCTACTGCATTTATAATTAACTACTGTATTACGAAAGACAACGTTGAGTTAAATAAGTTCCGGCCAGATCAGGTCAGTGTCAAAGTCAATTTCTTAAATATTTAACACTGTGACGGAGAAGATGCTTCTTCTTCTTCATGATCATGATCAAGTTCTTCATGTTCTTCTAAGGAATGTTCCAGAAGGAGAGTACTTCCTTCCTCGTCCAGATGAGTTTTCAGATGTGCACGCAAATTGCATGCAAGGGCGAAACGTTTCGGGCAAACGCTGCAAGCGTGAGGCTTATTCCCTGTAAAAATACCAAAAATTATATACGTTAGTCACAAAGATAACAAAACAATATATTATTTCTGAATTCCCTAATTACTATTCCTTTACTTCCATGGAAGAGGTGTTTAAGCCATATGTGTACTTTAGTTTACATTTATTGCAGATAAAGCAGTTTAATTCGTGGTATGGTTAACAACGTAAATACACATACCTAACATATGTACATACAAGACGGACAGAAGTGACCGACCACATAATATTTCAGCTTACTATTAGTTAAATTATATACATATGCGTAGCTTACACACAAAAGGTAGGTAGACATGTTTATAAGGAAAATAAATAGTAAGGCTCCTACTTAATTAAGATGGGATGGTGATTGCTACGTTAGTTGAGAGTTGAGAGACATAAGTAACATAATGTAATGAAATGGTGCCTTTACCTACCTAAATAAAATAAATAGGCACCCATATAGTAGTAGTAATGCCTGCATAGTTTCTTTACAGCCTTTGTACTGAACTTTGTTCGTACTGTATTCACCTCACGATCTGTTAAGGTAAAGACAAGAACAGACAACCCAACTAACACCAACTCTAAACTGGAAAAAAAATCATTTCTCATATAGCATTTCTTCTGTTCTCAAGAAAGAAGCCAAGTTTCATCGCTTAGGAGGAATGTATATATAATTTATGATATTGCATTACTATTAAAAGAAGTAGTAAATAGTAGTAAGTACGTAAACGTAATATGTAACAAAACAAATGGATATACATACTCATATACATACATAATACTTAAGAAGGTAGATAAAACTACCTGGTCTAATAAATATTGCTTGTAGTTATAGTGGTAGTAGTAGTTGTTTGCGATTTAAAAAATATCATAGTGAACCTTTCGCATAGGCAGACATATATCACGAACAAACAGAGCAACTGAGTGTCAGAGTTAGCTCCACTATTGTTGAAAAAGGTAAAGATTTGCATCAGTAGCTGAATTGACGTGAGTATTCCAAATGAAACGAACGGGCGAGGCCTGCATAGCTTCCAGCATTAAATACCAATTAAATAAAAAGTCGATCCTGTGACTTTCCTTGTAAGGAGTGCAGGATGAGTCTATGGATATGGATCGTATGGGTAGCTCTTTGCTACTATATGGTTATTGCAATTACTTACATAAATGTATGTACATATATTGTGTATTACTGAGAATGAACACCTTAGCTAACTAATAGTTAGCCAAGACAGACAACTAACTGACTGGACTGGACTGCTCATCATTGTGGAATGGAACAAACCTTATGTTAAGAACTACGAACCATAACTCTATATAACTACCTTCACCTTCTGTTGTGTACTGTATTGTGTACCATACCCGGCCGTGTCTGTCTGTCTTGTCTGCTTCTATCACAATAAAATATGCATTGCTTTGGTTTCGATGTTTTGTTTGCTCTTTGCTCTTCTGGTACAGAACAAGAACACATCCTACAACATATTCCATGCATACATACATATTTATATAGACAAAATATGTAGCATACCCTTATAGTAAGAAAAATAGTGGACTGGACTGAACTGATTACTGGTTTGTTTTGCATCGCAAATGACTTCTCGATAATCTACCTGCAAACATTATTTTGGAAACTAACGTAAGAGAAGAGTTATTAGATGTACATAAAACAAAGGTACCTACACATGTGTATGTAAAATGTAAGTAAATGGTTTGGTTACTGATTTTAGTAGGTAGCTTATTAGCTGCGTTGCTCGTAATCTTTAATCTGCAATCTGTTCCTTTAGTTTCTGTTAATGTATGTACAGATGTATACATATATATATTTTATATAGATACTATAGTAGGATTAAGAAAAAGAAAAATCTATACGAAATGAAGAGCAGAATACAAATATGTATAATGTATGTATGTAAGAAGTAAGTAGCTGACTACTCTTCTGGTGAATTACGTTTGAAAATTGTTCCTGTTGACTAAATTACCTTGGAGCAATATTTTAGTTTTATATACAGTCTATCTTTCTAATATTCCAGGCCAGGCCAGGTTAGAGTCCAGTGCAGTCCAGAAGAAGAAGTCAAGACAAGTCAAAAGTACTAGTTTCATGGTAGCTACCTACTTGTTGTATTGTGCTATTATGTTTTATACTGACGTTAGTTGTGTATTTGTGCATTGTGAGCATTTGTTGTGTAAGTAATGTAATGGTAGCCTCTAAGTCTGCACCTAACTTACTTAACTTTAGATTGGAAACATTTATATGCATGTATGTACGTATATACATTTATTATTATTATATATAAGGTATGCTATGTTCTGCTTCTGGTGGTACATATGTAGAAACGTACATAAGTAAGTAAAGAATTCAAGAAGGGCAGGGACGCTACCGATACAGTGCATGTTAAGAACCGGTTCTGAACCTTCCAGTCAATTATTGGATTGGATGAGAAGAGAAAAAATGTAACAAGACAGATTATAAATATTCATAATACATTAGTCAGGTGAACTATTCGTAATGGGCAAGGCCAGCTTTTCATCCGTTCTTGACATGATATCGCAGATGATTGGTTCCTCCCTGCAACCTACTGGAATTCTCCTCACCACTTCTGAATAATGGGTCAATTAGAGCACCAAGAATGGATACAAATCCAACATTATTATACAATACAATTTAGAATATATATCTTCGATTCAACTATTCAACTATTCAGCATTTCACATTCACGTTTGTACTGTTCATATACATACATACATACTAATACTTACTTACATACTCAAATAAGAAGATCCCTCCGGTTAACACGCATCGCGTTACTTACTATCTGCATAAGAATATCAGTATCAGTACGACAGCTCGGATATTCAATTCACTGTATGTACTTTGATGTTGATATCCAGCAAACAGAACAACTCTCACCGTTTCCCATCTGTGCTCTTTCTTTTTACTTACTTACTATTACCTTACTTACATCTAACACTATAATAAATATATCCCTTTATTATTAAGAATCTAAAGGGCCACTCTTTAACTGCTTATCAAACACTCGTTTAATATAGCTCCTTATGCAAAATGAAAACGATCGCATTACATTACATACACATACACACACAATGCAATGCAATGCAAGAAACTTAAATCCATCTACTTTACATACATGTTACATATATAAACCTCAATTTTTCTTCTTTAGTAACTAATGCCAGTCCAGTAACTAACAATTATTAGTATAATATAGCTTTTGGCTAGTCAACCTTTATGTAGCTACCTAATGTTGTATAGTAATAATATGTAAAGTACAAATTCTAGTAGCTAAAGTCAAAACCAACCTGTGCAATTACATCGCACACACTTAGCCTTTGCTTTACTTACGTTTACATATACATACATTGCATTTATTTTACAAAGAGCACAACCAAACTACTAAACTGGGCTGAATTCAATTCAATTTCGTTTCAACTGGATTTATAGCTTAAAAAATTACACTCTATGTAATATTCTATATGCGTAGTATACGTGTTTAAGTAAGTAAGTAAGAGAATAGAAGCACTAAACTAAGATAATAGTTGTTTAGGCCACAGTACGTATGTATCCGAGGGACGGTATACATATATTATACAATTACACGTAAGAAGTATGTAGTGTAATGTAGTTGATTGCTGCTACTTGCTTTGGTTTAGGAGCTACTAATCTTAAATGATAGTTTTCCATGAAGTTGTTTTGGCTTGGATGGGCTACTTACTACTTACCACTCACTCACTACCACTACAGCTACTGTTTACCTTTTTATATATACAATATACATAACACTTTCCTTGCTAACGTAATATACTAGCATGTTCCATCAATACTCTTATTCCAGTCCAGTCCAGTCCTCCTTATCTCACGTTACAAGCAACAATTTACATACCTATACACACATCCAGAGATAAAGACTCGCATAATAGACAGTCATCACCAACAGCAAACAAAACAACACTCCAATTAAAATTCAGGCCCGACCAGACCAGACCAGTCCAGAACAGAGTACAAGACCAGTTCACTTGAATTTTCAATTCAATTCAATTCAACCAACAAGAGTCCAGGACAGTGTCATACTATTGTAATGTCACGGAATAGCAAGTATTCCGATACTATCACTATCGTGCACGAAATCTTATGCTTCTGGCAAGGACTGAAGACTGAACTGGACTACTTATGGCATGGACATCATTGCTTGCCTCCTGCATGGCTTCTTAATGCTACTCTTCCTAAATATCTACATATTATGCTCATAGGGCTAACTACTTAAACTAGCTAAAGTTGGGAAACATGAGAATAGAGATCAGAAGACGACTACTGATGTGATGATGAGAAATATACAGTGCGAAGACAGGTTGAGCTGCTATGCGGCAGCAGGACACAACAAAACAGGACAACAAAGACAGAGCCAATCTGTTTAACTTACATAATGTGTAGCTAACAAGTAAGTGATATATTATGTATCCTTGTGTGAATGTAATAGTAGTAGGACTACTTCCAACCCAATGCAATGAAAATGAATTTTGTTACGACTTGGACTTGGACGAAAGCAAGATCAGAGCGAGTGTGTAGCAGAAGGACAGGACAAACTATGTATTAGTATATGTACTTGGTAGGAGATGAGATGAGAACAAGAATGGAAATAACGATGTGATGCTTCAAGTTCAAAGTGTAAAAAATGGAGAGATAAGTAAAAGTAAAGGGAAAGGTGTAAACAAAGTAATGATTGTATGGAAAATAGTTATACTACACTACTAACGATAAGTAAGTAGGTAAGTATATGACATTTCTACTTTGTACTTATGTGGTTGAGATCACAATGCGATGTCATCTTTATGCATTCTAAAGTACACTGGACTACAATACTTGTATTGTAAGTAGATAAAGACATAAAGTACCTTCAGCATTCAATAACAAGTAAAAGGTATTTATGTAATGTATTGCTTAGCCTAAACCTATATAACTAGTCTAATCTGGATTACATACTTAAGTATGCATATAGTATCTGTAATGAAAGTGATTTAAATATAAATGACTTACCCGTGTGAAGAAATAGATGATTTTTAAGGTTAGTATGCTTAGAGAACCCTCTTTTGCATACGGGACATCGGAAAGGCCAAGTCCCCGAGTGTACGTAGCCGTGGCTCTTAAGGTCTCCTGGCGTTGGGAAAGATTTTCCACAAACATGGCATTTATGAGGCTTCTCCTGGAATGTAAATATAATAATGGGTTAGAAGATGAGCTGTCAATGTGATAGTGAATCCATTGTGTACTTAATAGTCTAGTAGCTAGCTGCTGTTCTGTTCTGTTCTTTAGAATGAAGGGAATGGAAAACTAATCCGGAGGGCGATTCTCATTCTGGTGAATTAGCAAACAGGTTGCTTAGCTTCTTACATTGGATTTCATTGCATCCCATCGCATGCATGTTGGATTTGGATTTGGATTGGAATTAGATGTTGGAAGGATCAAATGAAATGAAGTGTAGTAGCCAGTAGTCAAGTTCAGTCAAGTCAAGTCAAGTCAATTCAACTCACTTCACCTCAAGTCTTAAGAAACTAATACACTAATACCTAGCTAGAGCCATAAAGCTTTTACACGGGTACTACATACAATAATATTAATATAAGGAAAGCATAAGCAAGCATTTAGTTTGATGAAGGTAAGGCAAGAATCAAGAGTAAGTTTTAGTTAAGCATACATAAAGCAATATGTAAAGTAAACTGTAAGTAACTATGTATATAAGTAAGGATAAGGTGCATTATTACATAAGATTGTTAGTTAGAGGAAGGATTAAACCTAAAAGTTGGTCTGATAAAAAGGAAAGGGGTCCCGGCCGGTCAGAAGCTAAAAGTTAGACGAGTCAAGTCAGCAGACAAGAAGAAGAGTGAGTCTGTTTCTTCTTTCTTCCATCATGCACACTATATACATACCAAAACGATATCATATCAAAATATCTCAACACAATATGATACACTTACTATATAGTACAATACTAATAGGCAATATAAACTAAAGTATAGCATTTCACATGATACAATACAGAAAATGTTAGAGATAGCTACATCCACATCCACCTATTCGATTCCATACCAGTCCAATGCATAACATAACATAAGATACAATTAAATTGGCCTAATTGTGGATTCAGCTCGCGTTTTGGGACGACTCCTAATTGGGGCTTTCTATATCTTTTTTCATCGTTTCTCATTAGAAGTGCGGTAAAAAACTTTCTTGAGCAACTACTGGCTTTATTGATGACACTGTGCTCCGAGGTATTTGCTACCGGCAAGCAAAGGATTCGACTCTTGACTTGAGACTTGATCTCGACTTGCTTGCTACTACTATCTGTACCTCGAGACTCTACAGAAGAGCCCCACCAAACAACACTTCCCAAAAAAGTCAGGAGAAATATTTGATTATTCTTTCCATAAATCAAACTACTACCTGTGCAATGCAATACAAATCCTTATATCTTTTACTATACTACTGTATTCTGAATTGTATGTAGATCTATGTATCTCATCTTCCTATGTATCCCTCTTTAAAACACACAACAGCTTTAAGCGCAAACTAATATTCCTTCTCCACTACAATTTTGACTTGACTTTGACTCCTTGCTTTGCTACTTACTTATTACTCAACTGAACTGACTCATTGTGGAATCTTGAATCTGACGTTACTTTAGTTTGAATTAAGCCCAAGCCAAGCCAGCCCATGTAAATTAACTTCATCTCATCGCATTCTTGACTTGAGCTGAACAACATCGAAAAATTCATATATCACAACACAACACGAAGCAACATCATTCACAGTACCCTCTCGGACTGCCTACTGTATTGCTGGAAGCTACTAAGTTAGTTAAAACTTAAAAGGGTGCACCTGTGCCTTACTCGTCTAAGGATTATAAAAAATATAATATTCTACAAGCATGGAATATTGAGTGAAATAAAATTCAGATCTTTCTCATCTGCTCTACTAGTATACTATATTGTAAATTCTAGATCGTAGTAAAGTAGTTTGCTTTCCTTTACACGGTTAGTTGGTTTGTTCACAGTTTTTCTAGGATATTGTATGTTTCTTAAGATAATAATATTACTATCCTACTACCTACATAATACCTACCGGTACCATTGCTCATTGCGATGCATTGCTATCTTAAATCTTTACATAGCCCATAATAAGGCCTTCTTATTTCTTACTTATTAGTATTCTAATCTGTATCACTCTTATCTTATCCACTCTCCATTCTGTAAACCTGTTCCAAATAAAAGAAGTTCAACCGGGCCAGGCTATATACTAGCTAGCTACTTACTGTATCTAACTCTAGGTTGTAGTTGTAGTAGGTAGTGTAGTAAATATTAAATGTATAATTTAAGGATGCATTATTATTGCTCAGAGGTAAGTTGAGACGAGCTTTTCTCATGTCTACCGGTATGGTTCGTTACATTAATTCGTGGTACTCTAGTTAAGTTACGTAAGAAAAGAATTATTAGAAAAGAACACCATATGACCATATTGCTACACTCTAGTCTACATTACTGGTTTGGTTTGGTTTGCTCTTTTGATTCTACCATATATTTAGTGCATATTTGGTCAGTGAGGGTAAGTAACCAACTTAAGGATATAAGTATAAGGTACTTATGCTAGTTAAACTGAAGCTACCTGCCTAATAATTAAGAAAAGTTTTAAACAAGTATGTGCAAGAACTGTCTGTTTTGTTCTGTAACTTATAGAAGTTGTAAAGTGGAAGTGGAAGAAAACACGGCATACGGTGTGAGTGTCACTGTCTTAGTACCTTTATTAGTAGGAGACTACCTTTCCTTCTTACGATCAGTTAAGTAATAAGAATAGTAGTCTAGTTCTAGTTTCTAGCTGGATTGCATTCCCTTCCCTTTTAACAAGAAACTGGAGATATGAGTCAATAATGATACTCGCACTTATTTACGTTTGTTAAAGGAGAAACGCATATCGTAGTTGCTGCACGCACATCACATCCACATTAATAAGAAAGGAACAAACGGAATAAAAAGAATTATATCATACTTACTTATCATCATATCATAAGTATCATACATAATATGTGTAAAGTATCTATATACTTGATTTGGCTTGAGCTTTGGCTTATTGTTAACTTTCTTACATAAATATAGCATAACGCATATTATATGCAAGTAAGTATGTATTGTATAATTTGAAAAGGGCGAGCAAGCTAAAGCCAAAGCCAAGAGTAGGTAAAGTAAGTTACTTAAACTCTGAAAAAGGCATAATAGAATCAGTAGCAAAAGTTGAGCACTTGAGAACAGAGAACTCGGCAGTAATTTAAATTGTAGAGACAAGAAGTACATATAAAGGCACACAGGGAGCATAAGTTCAGTTCACTATGATATAATGTAAGAAGAGAGAATGAGTACTGTAATGTATGGCATGCAATAACGCAATGGATAAATGTAGTACGTAAGATTGGATTGAAAGTTGTTGCAGAGCATGTTTTAAGTTAAGGATAGATATACATTGCATAGGATGGGCTATGGGAACAGGTAGAAAAGGTCCTCCCTTCTTGTCTGGCTTGGCCTGGCCTGGCGTTGGCATTTCGTTTCGGGGTGATCTATTTTGTATGCTTGTGGGTGATCACTGAGACTAAGGATCGAGTAGAGTCCAGGAAAAAACTGGTTAGAAATGCACGACCAGTAGCATTTGTAGTCAAAAACTAGATCTTATAAAAGGTAACAGATGGAAGATTCGTTTGCTTCGTTTTTTCTTGCGCCTTCTTCTCAGTTTTTGATGGATTATTAACTTACCGGTTTTTCTCTCATTTTTTCACCCTTAAGGCTTTGATTCTTATCTGACCATCACATCAGAGCAAAGCAGCATACGTATGTACATGCATATACATAGCTACACACACACGTTTACTTTTACGTACTTACGTTTACGTAAGTAAAGTAGATAGAGATAAATACTTATGAATGCGATGTGACTATCTCTATCTATACTTTTATTAGTAAAGAACGATACACATGCATACATATTACATTAAACTACTACATTTCATTACATACTAGAGCAGAGCACCAAACCACACCGAAACGATACCACATTTATACATAATAATACAAAGCAACAGCACGGCACACCATAAGACCAAACCACTATTACTCGCTTACTTATTCTTGAGAAGAGTCGGGAGAGTCAGTAGTCAGTATGTAAACGTATGGAGTATGGATGGATATTCACTTCAATGCTCAATAGTAAGTAATGTGCATGTCTCAAAGTCTCAAGTAAGTACAAATGTACATAGAAACGCAATAATAGCAATAGCAAGACTAATAAAGCTTATAGACTCTTTTACATCGCACTTTACTTACTCCAGTTAAACGCTATAGTACTTTATACATTCATAAATAAGTCAGTCGGCCTATCTCGCTACGAATATCATGCAGGGCCCTTTACATATCTATAATTTATAGCTAAGTACATAAGGGAGACGATACGATTATGTATTTATGTATAAGAAAGAAGAGTCGTATAAATGTTTACCTTGACATGTGTCATCCGGTGATAATATAAGTTCGAGGAGGCGGTAAAACGCTTTCCGCATGTTGGACACTCGTGTGGTTTCTCCCCAGAATGAATTCGGCGGTGAGTATTGAGCGATGAAGATGTGCTAAATCCCTTACCGCAGACGTCGCATTCATGAGGCTTTTCCCCTACACAAATTATAGTCACGGTATAGAACATAATCATACCCAGGTAAAGCACAACCGACAACGGAAGTATTAAAAACGGAAAATAACTGACTAAAGTACAATTAGTAGAGTTAAGATAAAGATAAGGTACTTTTGGTCGTAAAAGCGTGTAAGGAGTAAGGACGCATGCAATTTACTTATGTATTTACAGGTAGGTAGTAGGTATAGTTGTAAAGGCATGGTTAATCGACTGTATTGTATTAATGGGTTCATATATCCCAGGAAAAGCATAGTAATGTTTATGCATGCTTAGGATAGTACTATGTAGTAAGTGGATAAAGGATGATAAATAGAATATAAAGGAATTTACTACTACATTATCAAATGAAGAATCTCGTCATACCTGTATGGGTTCTCATGTGTCTCTTGAGCAATGAAGGTCTATCGAAGGCTTTGGCACAAACACTGCAAGGCAGCAGCGACCGAGATCTCTTAGATTTGGCCGGTGTAACAGGTATTGGTGGAGAAATTGAGCATTCGTCGGATGAACCATCCGAACTATTTGGCTGTAGACAAAAAGAGAAAACCGTAAATGTACTTTCTCCATACAAACTTTAGAATTAAATGACATTTCTTTGCAATAGATTTGTGTCTCAGTATCTTATAATGTACCTACACTGCGTTACATACACGTGTAATGCAATGTGGTGAAAGTCTAATATTTGCAATTAACACCCACACGCATACTACATTGGTAGTTGCAACTTTACAATGTTAAATTGTATCATCGTACATACTTATCGTTTGTTTCTACGTAATATTGTAAGTTGAAAACTATATTCTTTCTTCATATCGTTCATATTTAATCATGAACATCAAGGCATTAGGTCATAATACATGATAAGAGACATAAAACTCATGACAGTACAATTGTAATAGCTTATATCACCTTCTTGGTACTATTATCCAAGTTAAATGATGTTATTAGATGATGACAGGGAAAGGATAAGATGATTAAATAAAATGGGTAGTTTACTGACCACTTTATGAAATAATGATGTGGAGAGATCCAATGGAACTTCTAACATGAGGGCCCTCATGGTCTGTTCGAAAACCGCCTCTTTGAGAGCTTTGGCAAGACTGACCGCAGGTTCTGGAGAGTAGACCACAAGTTCCTCCCAGGAGTCGAGTGATCGTCGCACCTCGAGCACAACTTGTCCGCTTCCCGTCACAAGCTCAACCAAGTTGACTTCTGAGCTCATCACGGCACTTTGTCGCAGAAATCGTACCCAACTGGCCGCACGGAAGCCACTCCAGTAATAATAACGCTCGCTCTTCCCGTGCTCCAGAGCGGAACTCAATTTGTCATCTGTTCGCAGAGTCCCTTGAAAGGGTGAAAAGCGGAGTCCACGAGGGATGCTCTGATTAGTTACCACCGCTAAGCTCTTCTCTGCTAATTGCAAGGACAATTGCTCCGGGATTAGCACGAAAGTCTCCATGATTACTATAATCTCTCTCTTCTGGTTCTAACTAGCTCTGCTCTAATAATATCAATCCTCTTAATCTCCTACTTACTACGTCCTCATGTAAGTAGCTAATATACTCTATAATCTATAATGAGACTTGATGAAGAATGCCGGGTCACCTCATCTTTGTATGTATCTTTGTTATTGTACTTTCATTTTGCACTGTGTCTTCTTTCCCTCACTTCCTTCTTTACTTTGCTAATTATATTCCTAAATCTTCGTGTGTCTATATCGTTAATAAGTTTCTTGAGAAGATCTAAGCTCTATACGAAATAAGAGTTCATTTTGTGTCAAATATTCCTGGAAGAACAATCTGATTGAGTCTTAAGTCTCCAAATACCCCATACGGCTAAGGCACGTGTCTTATTGTTTCTGGAGATAATTCTCTACTGTACTTATATATTTACTGTACTACTACCTAAAAGTAATCTATAAAATATCTTAAAAGTCTGAGGCCAACAAAGGCTGCTGTAAGAATAAGCTCTTAAGTTTCTCGTGGTTTGGTCTTGCTCTGCACTAGTCTGGATTGACTGGACTAGTAAAGTAAAGTAAAATAAAGTAAAGTAAGTGACTGCTGAGCTCCTGATGAGAATGAGACGATGGCTCAAGTCAACGTGATACTATGGAAAGCTAACCAAGTTGTTTCTTCGCTAGTAAGTTACTTCAGTTCAGTTCAGTTTCAGTCAGACACATGTGTGTGTGTACTTATGTGTGTATGTACATACAAATACATACGTAGCTTACGACCTTACTTATGTGTACGTATGTGTGTAACCTGTAACGCGAGGTGAAATAAAGGGATGAATGTATGTGTTTTATGCAAGAAGAGTCGGAGATGATCACATGGGGAGTCGTAGAGTGCTACTGGGTGATGCAAGAAACGGTAGGAGCCTGATAATGTGCCAGAGTACCTGTCTCTCAGTACCTGCCTGTTTAGCTAATGGGGCAAGCCAAAGAAAGGGTTGTGCTTGCTCGTATTATTATTATAGGGATCGTACCACGCCCGATCCAAAGTGGCTCCATTTAAATTCTCTTTATTATTTGACTAGCCGAAAAAACATTCTTGCTTTGCTACTGGCGAGCAAAGTTACTTACTTACTTAGCTTAAACTTACTTATATATGCATAATATGTAATAATAATAATATGTATGTACACATGTATGTGTAACATATATAGTATGTCTTAGTTTAGTTAAGTTTTTCTACTTATAACCTTACAAGTTTACATATAAGAAGTCGTAATCGTCACAATACATACATAAGTTAGTAGTGTAGTGCATATTTCATACTAGTTAAATGTTGTACAATTCAGAATAGATATAATATATTACACGATACGCATTATTATGTATGTATTTATATGCATAGTGAGTAGGATGAGTACAATGGTCTAATAATGTGTATAAGAATCTTAATAATGTTATGTATGTACGTAATAATACAATACAAGTAAGTACAAGGGTGTTTTGAGATTGAGAGATTTCAATTTTAGTTGAGTTGAGTAGAGTTTTGACTTTAACTACAGTTCCAAGTTCCAGTACGAGTAGAAGTAGAATTCTCCAAGTTTCCTTTTCTTTTTTCTTCTTTTTTTCTTCTATTTTACATACAAGTAGTAAGTAGCTGCTCTATTGTATTTGGTAGTTTGTTTCTAGCGTGCCTTTGGTTGTAAGTGAATTTGTTTTGTATAATAAGTAGATGAGATGAGATGAATAGCTGAATTCACACCCCTGATCGACTACTTATATTGACTTAGATAATTTTTGAGATTTTCAGGTGAATGAAATCCATAATTAGTATTGCCTAGTAAAGTTTACGATTTACAATCACATACATATAGAGTAGCGTATAATGTGATGTAATGTATGCATTAGATAGTTAAGATAATATTCACTTAATAGTCTTTGTATAGAGAGCTGTCTACTTAAGAGGACTTTTTAGCTGTTCGAAGTTTATCACGTATAGAATAGTAGAGAACACAGCCTGTGACACAAGCCACGGACAGGACGAGCTGGACAAGAAGCCACAAGACTATGTTCTTGATTTGAGCCTGGCCTAAGAGAGATCGTCCGAATTTGGCACAAATTATCGCTTCAGTTGCCGTGATGGCTCCCAACACCCAACATTGGGTGCCCACTCGTTTGCAACGTGCATCTGTCACGTACACGTAATATTGCCTGAAACACAGAGAAAAAGAAACATATTATAACACAAAGATCCATTAGCCATTATCAACTAGATAAGATCATCGCTTGAGGAAGTTGAGACATAGTTTAGTTATTTGGTTTGGTACTTATTAATGCGTATCTTTATAATATTGTCGACTGTGTACATATAAAAACCTGTACGCATAATTTTTTCTACAGCAGAAATGTTCTCTATGGTAAGCAGAAAACGTACAAACCAAATTGTCCACCTCCGCTATTCCAGGAAAATTAGATCAGAATAATATGACTGATGTATGAAAATTGGCAATGTAACAATTTCAGAGCTTTAGCATTCAATCCACTAGATTCTATATGTATGCTCGATATTGGGACAAAATGAACCATTTCTCAACTAACGTTATCGATAGGTGAACGAGCGATACGTAATAAACTGTGGTAAACAGCTGTAACAATGTAGTGATAATTTATTTACATAGATAACCTCCTATAAAAGAAACCGAAACCGTATGAAACCGTTGACTACTATTTGAGGGTAGCATTTCAGGGGACACATTACTCAATTCTGAAAACAGAATTCAAAAAAATTGAATTTTAAGAAAAGGGTGGGGTAGGGGTGGAAGAAGTGATGCGATTTGATTCACTTTTGCAGAATTTCTTATTCAGGGGACACATTACTCAATTAACAGAACTCAAAAAAGTGGGATCAGACAGATAGATACATACATACACAGACAGAAGTTCAAGGCGATTTTGTGATCTATTTAATTACTACATTACATGAGAAATTAAATTACTAATAATTAAGTATACTCAAATGACGAATACAAAATGAATTTGGACATTAAATAGCGCTGCCTTTTTACAAGATTAGGTAGATTTATACAGTTGTTAGGAGAGAGAGCAACCCCTATTTTTATATTAAGCTTGTATTTGCATGTATAGCAACAACGGTCTTCACAACGTAGCAATTTGTGAGAACTTTTTTACTTCGATAGATATTTAAATACTACACATGATCTATATTTATCTGTGTCATACCTGTATTCTGTATGCATCAGCAATTCTGTTCTTAATCTGACAAATTATAATAAAGCCATAAGCAACCTGCTGTGGATTGGATCCACAGATGAATGAATGAATGAGTACTGTGTCGATTTATGATTGATCGATGTAAACGAATATCATATACATAAAATACTACGTGCGGAAGATAAACTACATTGTTATTCTACTACTGTCATTCGGATACATTTCTTATGCATGATGTACATATTGTATTGTATACCACACACAGACAAGCACAGTAGCAATATCAAGTAGTTAAATCTCTCTCACCACTTGCTTAATACTCATAGGAAGTATAGCTGTTGGTATTTATATTATATCTTATGGTACATAATGATACATTCTAATTTGGTAAAATGTAGTAAATTTATCATGCCAATATCACATTCCCATCGATTAGGAAGCGATATCATTTACGAGTCAAGCAAGTCGATGAATATATGCAATTTAAAATGAGATGCTGATATTTACTAGCAATGACAACTTATCACTAGTCTATATTATGTATATCAGCTAGTTATACGTAAAAGCGAAGTTTTTCCTAGTTACTGTATTGGTGTCCCTATTTTCAGAGGTTCTAATCTTACATCGCAACCAATAATTTAGCAGTCCACGTAGTAAATGTGCAGACATGCTTTCTTTTTCCTTTTAGCTTAATAACACATTATCTTTCTGTGTAACGTTAGTATGGAGGTATTACATGCATGCGTTGCAATCAAAAATATAATTGCATGCACAAAGAGAATGCACATGTATGATTTATTGGGGCAGACCTCTCAATTTTTGTGCATTTAACGCATATCTTTATATACTACGTAACCAGATAATTTTCAGAATTTTATGTGTTCAGTAAATACATTTTAACTATTCACTTACGTATATCAGTGTTTGGCAGGGAGCATAAGACTAGACAAAAACTGTATTCTTCCTAACACTCTATACATGTACCACATTTCGTTTCCATAAAAAATAGTACTTATTGCAATTGCACTAGATACTAAAAACTACTAAATGAACGTTATGTAGTAGGTACGCAACTAATTTGTACCTACTAAATATACAATATACACATCAAATAAATGTTTAAGGTTAAGGACTACTTCACAGTCAAGAATCTTCTTCATGTCTACAGTTATTATTAACTATCAGAGCACCTAAATATTAAGTTGCAATGCAAATACAGTCAGATTTAGTCGTTCTGGACGGCCACCATCAGCGATAAAAGGCATTAGGTAGCATGAAAAGTAAGTCTTAGGAATCTTATAAGTATATCACAATGCATTTATTTACTAAAGCTCAATAGTAAATGTAAAAAGAGCTACTTATTCAATATAAAATTTCTAGCACTACATAGTGCATAACTACATATAGCCTATAGCTTAATAAAACTTCATATTATTATATCTTATTTAAATCATTCGATTCGAATTGTTCTACTGAATGCCTATATACCGGCTAGTAAACTGATTCAATACACCTATAGTATGTTTGCATTTTGCATGCAAAGTTAACAAATAATGTAGTGCATATATAATGAATAGTATGATTTGGCTCCAAGAGTAAGGCAAGCCACATAACAGTGTCATTGGCATCGCATATGAAGTGTATCAGTAACATTCTATGATCTATTTAGTGCCAGCTTAGGAATGCCGATTGCAGTGAAAGTCACTTAATCACGCTTATTAAGCAGAATTCCTGTCCCGATGTCTCATCCCGTCTCTTATCCTTACTAAGGTTGCATAACCTGCATAACCCATAAGTAGTTAATGGTGACTTACCAACTACAGTTCTGGCAATCTTCTCCAGTTACATACTATCTGTACTACAACTAATAATGTCTAATTTGTCTGTTATACAAGGAGCAGACCAATAAAGTCAATGTAACACTCAACTTGCACTATGTATCTACTACCATTAAGGATATCATCCAACAAGTTTACAAGTAATAAATAGCTAATTAAAGTTTATTTCATTTCTTTATAACGAAGGAAAGTACCTCAAACTAAAACTGAAATGAGCTGCTAGTGAGAAGTTGTGTGAATTTGATATTTATTCCCTGAAGAGCTAACGATCAGATCAAGAGTGTGTGATAAAGGTGTATTATTAGGAAACACATCCAAGACTATTATCTACATACTACACTAAATACATACCTAGGGTAAGTATCAGTGCGTACATGGTCTACATAGTACTATAAATATGTAATGTAATGTAAGCTAAGGAGTTAGTAGTACTGATAGCTCCGAGATAAAAATAATGTACCCATGCGGGGCAGGTACTAGTCCTGGTACGTTTTTATAAAAGTTCTCCTTTCTTGAGTCATGAAATGAAGGTATAATAAGTAAGTAAAATTAAATAGATATCTGGTGTCAGTAGGTGCATATTATGATACATGAAATATAATTCCGAGCTGCTCCTGCCTTTGTTTAAGGAACATACCCACATCACATCAAATCCACAATCCACATTGACTTATTAAAGTAATATAAATTCTGTTATGTAAAAACTGTTTGCTAAACATGAGTCTATGCAAATTCCAGAGTATTAAAGTAGTTATTAACAACAGGTCAGTTGCTACTGCTTTTCCACTGTTAGTTCGAACATGAGAAATTATTTTATAAGTACTAATGGTTTAACTCAGATACGATAACTTAAGAAACATAACATAACATACGCACGGCAGTAGCTAGGAATCTCGGAATGAAATATAAATGCATGTGGAAGCAGGTAACACAGTAGTACATTACAGATTAGCCTTTACACTATGCAGACAGGCGATAGCGATATGATTGCTACTCTTAAGTTAACTACTAACTAAGGATTGGATGTTAAATGTAGTATTTATTCATAGATATGCTACTATATATTAGTAATGTATAGCTCACAGTAAAAAGAACAAGTATAGCAAGGTAAAGCTATGCTGTTATGCTATGTCAGAAAATGTTGTCCAGTTTAGCCTCTGGTCTCTAGCATGGCATGGCCTGGTCTGGCCTGGAATAGAGAATGCAGAGCAGAAGAGCAAGTATAAAAGAAACAAAAGAAGGAGCTGTCTTTAATGCAAAGGTAATTGTATGTTTGTCTGATAGAGTCGGATTGATTGAGAGTTTTGAAAAGGCAGTGTCTGTAAAACCTTGGAAATGCGTAGTTCAGAAGCTCAAATCAGGAAACTTTCATAGGGTATCCTTTTGCATTTATTATCATGTTGAATAGCTGTCGGAGTTGAGCTACGTACATCCCCTGCGGCCTACACAGGAGCAAAGTTGGAGTTGGAGAATAGTTGTTTTAGCTACGCCGAATAATTTCTGACAAAACAACAGAGATGTATATAATTTGATTTGAACTAATGTTACGAAGGTAGGTCGTTTAGCTCCTATTTAATTTTCTTTTTCTTTACATTCGGTACATACTGATAATACTGAATTATTTCAAACTTGTTTTTCTTTTCGTTGCAATAATAATTATCTTATCTAATTTGAAGTATTGTTGAATATGTACATAGTTTCATAGACTTCTTCTATTAAACTAAAGTAAAACCCTTCTTCGAGTCAATAGCTATAGTATAATGTAGTATCTGTCTATATCTCTTGTCTCAAGTTACATTCGGTACATACCTACTATTACATTACATAACACACATGCACCATGAAAAATACTTTTCATGAGCTTACCTGACTTCAATTCAATTCACTTCAATTCACTTGACGTGACTACTTACATACTAGTACATAATACATAATACAGATAATCGCAGCTACCTTTTACTTACAAAGCCATATGTACATATTCCTGCATTATTAAATCTGAGAATATTTGTATGTTCATAGTCATGATATTATGTGTGTAAATGGAATGTAATCTAAATCTAAGGTAGGTAGTAGGTACTCTGAGCTAAAGCTAAACTAACTAGTAGCGATGAGTCTAGTGATCAGAACGAGCTATCAAAAGCTAAGCAAAAACTTAACTGAAGACCAAGAAAGAGGACTAGCACCTACTATTAGTGCTCCCCAACTACATTATTATTACATACAGTAGCAAGTAGGTTTAGCTTATGGTTATGAATATGTGATTAAGTTTCCTGACAATTGAGCATAATAATCCTTTATGGATAATAGTGGCTTGGCTTGACTTGGCTTCTTATTTATTAGTAGAGGTGGTATGTTATGTATGCATCTGCTTCAAACTTCAAAGATCAAGATCACCAAAATGTAATGTAACTTCTTTAGTCACCTTATGACCTCATCAATCAATCTCTCTCTCTATAGCTCTACAAGTAATGGTATCAATAATTATTTTTATTGTATTAATTTCTAACAACTACTACTCGTATGAACAGTATACTGCAATGTACTATCGTTTTATGGGATCTTGTTAAATCAAACTAGATTTTTAAAACAGGAGCTTCTGTTCTGTATATTAGGAGCAACTACTTACTATATATTAGTTAATGCAATTTGGCCCATCCTTTACCTCCGTTTATTACTTAGGACCTTAAATTAATATACTTTTTAATAGTATTATAGTATAGACTTGTCGGTTTTCTTTGTTTCTGTTTTGGAACATTCTAACTTCTATGTAAATACTATGTATCGTGACAGTAAAGTTATCCCCAGTCTCAAAGATGCAACTAAATACGTGAAAAGATTTCTCCAGATTTCTCCAGTTTACGAAATGTAAATACATATAATTACACGTTAGCATAGAAGTAATTACTGTTTAAGATAACTTAACGCTGTTTTACGGCCTATAAGCAAAACCAGTAGAATTAGCAGTAATGCAAATGAGGTGTATTCTACGACTAACGTGGGTAATCATGATTGCAGGTAATAAAGAAAATATTTGTACCTTAGCGATGGAGCAACAATCAGAGAAAGAAGTCCAAGTCTACAGAGTACAATGTTATGGGCAGGAGGCGTTTCAAAGACGTGCTTTATGAAGAATGTATTGAGTTCTGCGATTTGCCAAAAGACGACTAATTGGCATACAGCGACAAACCGCATATAGCTACAACAAGGGTCAAGCCATCGCACGGGCGTCCAACTTTCCGGTGTAAATTGTAGTACGGCTCGTTTTAGCTTTTTTGTCGTCCCTTGTATTGATCTACGGAAAGGAACATCGCATTGTAGGTATTGTGTGTACTATTGTAGTACGTAGAACAATATATGTATAACTTAACTACCAAAAGTTAAGGTAGACCTACTTGATGGACTCCCATTTATATTCTCGCATTTCCAGGAGCTTGCAGAGCCGCATCCCAATCCAAATTCCAAGTCCATTACAAATAAATATATCAAGAATCACGGCATCCCACCAGCATTCAATAAAGTTGGGAAGCAAATGAGCAAAGGCTACTTCGGTAATTTCCCAAGTGACACTTATCGTCCATAAGATGCCAACATGACGGACGAGCACTGCTTTCATGATCCAGCCGAGGAAATGTGCCACTGCGAATACGTCCAAATGAGACCACACTCTCTCTACTGTAATCTGGGAGCAATTTACTCCATATTCCTATACAACATACATTTCTCTTATTAATCTATGTTTTACAATAAATAGGAGATGTCAAAAGAAGATTGTGCTTCAACAAATTGCATTCATGTTACCGGAAAAGTAAGAAAATGGGCATAACCCATAAATAGTAGAAAGAATTTAACAGATTAAGAGGTAGAACCAGGTAGAACCAATAACCAATACAGAAAGCTAAAGAAATTGTTTAAAATAATGTGTTATGATACTTAATACTTACGTACTGTACATAATATACTAGATCAATAAATGAAAACTGAAATCAATCATGAAAATCCTAATTTTCTGAATTTCCGTTAACATATAGAATGCATGTAAACTTTTTAGGCACAACTCTCTTCAATTAGCCATAACAATTTAGTAAATACATAAACATATGCAATGGAGACCTTTTCATTGTCTATGGAGAAATTTTTGAGAGCTGGATCAATGAAGTAGAACAGGGATTTAACCGTCTCATAACTCTGGAATAGTATGAAGACTAAGGCAACTAAGTATAAGACCGAAAGTCCAAATACCATCCTCCATATTGCTGGATGGGGTCGAGTGAAAGGACCATTAGGGAAAGCAAGGACAGATACAATAAGGAAAAAGAATATAACACTGGTGAATCCAGCACTAATGTTGTCTTGAATATTGCTTTCATCTCTGCAACAAATTAATTTCATAAGTACATTTACCATAACCAGGCCACAAACAAGCTCATAATTTGCATGCTTAAAGTATTCTAAATAGTATAATCCAATTTTCTTTTTTGAATTTATGAATATTTTATAGAATAAAAGTCATAATAAATATGATACCGGTTAAAAGCTACATAAATAAGCCCCCCGATAGCAAAGCATAGGAGTGTCAATGAGCGTGGCTCGTAGAAGAATGCTATAGAGACATCGTCGACCGGCTTTTCGTTGACTGAGGCAAAGTCAACTGTTCGAGTGACTCCCTTACGACCACCACCCGCCATAAGCAACAGCCAAGAGAAGAGAGCTGTACAAGTCACATACAAATATTTACACATTTACATATAAATTATCATTCCACCACCTTTACTATATTTATACAATATGCACATAAGATTATATAGGATTAACTATTTATATTACTTATTAAGATTAGGATTTACGTGTGCAATAACAATAACACAGAAATACAGATAGTATGATAATGGTTTAGACTTAGATGTAGAGGATATTGATCTGAGGAACACAAACACCATACCATATCACACCAGTGCATAATTTGTCCAGGATCAATAAAGGAATATATTTATTTATAGTCTTGGTCTGGTTCTGGACTGTAATTAGTAGATCAGGTAATTATAATATGGTATAGCTCTAGTATACAGTAGATAAATTACAGGGATAGGCAAAAGTAGTGTTAATTTAATTATACTGTGGAGTGACGGTGAATTGGATAGTTTTTAGAGCTTCAGCCGGTAGAAATGGCTAAATCGGTTAGATAGACTAATGTTAATAATTTTGCAAAATTACATTTTCATATGTTTATGGTATACATACCTTTCATTGACTGCAATGTAGTATATACTATACGTACGTATCTTTTAGTATATAGAGTAATGTATATATGTAAGTAGCTTGTGAAAATAACAAGCTAACCATAAACTCGGCAGAAGACTAGTAGTTACTAACTAATACAGACAGGTATTGAAGTGTAAGTATACGAAGAATAGGACGACGATATAACTAATCGTAAAATATCATTACGGTATGTAGCATAAGACAAAATTCGGTACAAAACAATTAACAGAATGTTTTAAATCACATAACGGATACATACAGAACGTTAACGTAAGGCCAAAGTCAAAGGCAAAGGTCATGATGAGACTAATTGAAACATTAATATACCATTATAGTGTAAAAATTGAGATCCCCTTTTCACGAACACAAAGGTTAAGATAAACTAGTATAAGTACATAAAGGTATTTTCTTATATAGAGCAACCTGTGTTATTGTATGACTAGAATCGGAACTCAGAATCCACTGTTATTTGACTGTTCACTACTACCACCCATGTGTTTCCGGTGTTTTTCAATGCATAATGTAATATGCATAATTGTCATTAACTTCTCCAAATTAATATAACTCCACTAAAGTGTACTCTTAAGACTGAAATTATCAAAATAATATTTGTAGAAATTAGCAATTGTTGTCTTTTCTAAATCACGTAGGATATAAAAGTATCTGCGGGAGACTTAATATCTGATCTGATCTGCTCGGTTTTAAGTGCAATATCCTTAAAAAAATACTTAGCAGATCATTTTCTATGTGGAGATGCAGTTTTCACTTAGGTAAAGTACTGAAATTGACTTTTAGTATTTAAGACATTACCTTATGATTTGGAAACCTTAAAACTTACAAGATCGGGACACTATAGCGTTATGATTTGACTATTTTCTGGTCTGATCACTCATACCGGATATCGGGATTTGTACTTCCTGTTATGTTATGTCTTGTGTTTGCTAAGCGTAACCAACCAAACCACCGCAGCAAGAGAGATAGTAAGTTAAGTATAGAAGGTAAAGAGAAAAGACCATTTGTGTATGTAGAAATAAAGAAAGAGAATGGAAATACACCGAGAAACGCAGTATATAAATACAAATACATATACGTAACTAGTCTAGTAACAGTCAGGAATCAATAAATGGCATGTACAGTAGTAGTGATAGTTTTCGTTATTCTTCCACTACCTCTGCAAACAGCTGCAATGCCAGAGAGGTCTATGATTCTCTGATTCTATATGTATCACACAGTCATCATGCATCAGACAGACCAAACACCCCTATACATATAGTACACATAGAATACAAATACAACAAAATAATATCCATGTAACTTTTGAACTTACATAATATTGTATAATGTGCAATATGTATATTAGCATAGTGCTGTAACCCCCTGTATTCAAGCTTAAGCAAAAGGCTTTATCCAGCACAAGAGAGTTTCCATATTACATTATTGCATGTTGAGTTGTTCATTTCTTAAATATACAAATACTTTCACCCGATCCTGCTTTCGATGTTGAAGTTAAAAGTTAAAGCCACATA